>CAJQZJ010000929.1:585136-718105 GCA_907164525.1 Lophiomys imhausi
ATCTATCTATCTATCTATCTATCTATCTATCTATCTATCTATCTATCATCTATGATCTATCTGCAAATTATCTTAATATGCATGTATATACCTCCATGTGTTTGTTTCAGAAAATACGCTATGTCATCTCCATTTTGTCAGTCATACATTGCCTGTTCATAGTCAGTTCATATGAATTCAATTGCTTTGTTTTTTCACTTTTTCAGGGTGCACCTGGCCTGAAAGGAGGAGAAGGTCCCCAGGGCCCACAGGGTCCAGTTGTAAGTATGATGATAATAGACAGCTGTGCTATCCATCGTTGTAAATCACAGCTCTTCTCTCATTACTCTCATGCTGTGATCCCACGGTGTGTGGGAGAGAAAATAAACATGTGTCAATCAAAGCACTCAATGCCTGTTTTCTGCTAATTGCAGGCCCTAATTAGTGCAGAAGCAGAAGTGTTTAGGAGGGTGGAAGGATTTGCTCTGGCAGGAGATAAGGACCTGTCTTACCTCTTACAGTTTTCAATGAAATAAACCAGAATTATAAGCAAAAGAAAGTCATCAACAGAAAAAACCTAAAGAGGTTATGATTTTAATTTATTATCTTATCCAGTCTCTCATTTAATAATTAATCACAAAATCAGATTAATTTCATATACATCTTATTCTTTGTGATTTAAGTGCTTGACGAGTCTTTAATTTTTCGGTGATATAAAAATATCAAAGAAAAATGAAAATTGTCATTTCATTCTGTAGTAGTCACTTTTACACAGCTATATAACGTTATGAAATAATTGGCAATGGAGACGCATCAGTCTAGCTTCACCTTTATCCCTGAAGTTATGTGTAAACTGCAAAGAAACAGAGTACAGGCCTAATGGTTTCCATGCCACCTTTCTTCTCAGCGATCCTCTGAAGTACGAAATACATGAAGTACACCACACGTGATGCCATACTTAGAAGCCTTTTCTCATTTGATCTTCTTTCCCCAACTTACATAACTGAACATTTTGTTAAATCTCTTCTCAACTTCCATCCAGTACAAATTGTAGCCCTGTTAATCACCTTCACAATTGCTTCACTTCTACCGTCATCTCCATTTCTACCACCAGTTACTTTGCTTAGTCCTTTTGTTTGCTTTCTAACAATGTTTTTACGCTTCTCCTTGACTCCACTGAATTTGCTACCCATCCTCTATCAATTCTTTTTCCACTGCTATTGAAATATAAATTTAATATACTTAGTATAGTAAAAACTTAATATTTTGGATTCTATTTTCTCTTTTATGAATTATTTATATTTGCTATTTATTTAATAGCTTATGTGTTTTTTTTACATAATTTCTTTTTCTTCTCTTTTCTCCCTTTCCACCTCTCTATTCCAGAGAATAATGTCTGCTGTATGTTGCTTATTTTTTGTATGAGAGAATAGAGATTTTAGAATAATGGTACTGATGACTCTTGAGTCATGTGCTTTACTTCTCAAGAACAAAGTTGCTACACCCAAGGAGGGTTGATATGTATATAAAGATGGTGGCCAGGACCAGTAACAAAATATTGCAACAATAGTAAAAAACATTGAGCTGATCACTCAAGGTTTATACTACAAAGTTCAAGTAATATTTATTTCATCTGAACTTTCATTTTACGTTATTTAAAGTACATCGTTAGGAGAGTAACTATGACTTCATAGCATTTTAATATAGGTCACCTTTCCCTTTAAAAGATGGAAACACACAGTTTTGTTTTCTATAAACACACCTTTGGATCATAAGAAATTGCCTATGTTTCTGTTCTTCCTCTTTGGGTTCCATTTACATTGAATGCTATGAGATGATTTATCTGTTTCCACTCTTTTATGCTTTACAAAATCTCCCTTGAATATGAAACTAGCAATTAAAGTAACTGATAATATATGTTGTTTAGTGTCCTCTTCTGTGCAAAGGTTAAAGAAACAGCCCTTATCCTTACCTGCCCAAGAACATACACAATGCCAGGATTTCTTATTTTGTTACCATCACAAGGATTATAGGAAGATGTTGCAGTAATTAAGAGGATGGATTGCAGAAGCACGGGGAAAGATAACATAGAAGAAAAATTGAGTAGAAGGTTTAAACTTCACTTTGTAAAAAGCATATTCTCTTTTTAAATTTAGAAACATGAAAATATATTTCCTATAATGATTAATATTTACTACAAAGCTTTATTCATAGGAGTAAAAAGAGAGAAACAACCTTTGTGAACCTTTCAAGCTGCATGGTCTAATTTACTGCAATCTAATCTACAAATGTAAAAAAAAAAAAGGTAGTTCTATAGGTTTGGTTTGTTTTTAAGCTTTCTTTACATGTTTTTCTTTCTTTTTAAATTATTTATTCAAGTTACATCTGATCACTGCCCCACTCTCCTCCCCACGTGATCCCACCCTCCCACTCTCTTCTGCCTCTCCCTTCCTTCCTTCTCCTCAGATGAAGGGAGACTCCTTCATCAACCCACCTGGGTTCATCAAGTTGCATCAGGACTAACAGTATCCTCTTCCACTGAGGCCAGACAAGGCAGCCTAGCTAGGATAAAGTGTACAAAAAAACAGGCAACAGAGTCCATGCCAGAGACAGCCCCCCCCCCCATTTCTATTGCGTGAAGTGAATCTGCATGAAGATTGGGCTGCCTATCAGCTCCATATGTGTAGGAGGCCTAAGTCCAGTCTATATATGCTTTTTGGTTGGAGCTTCAGATAAGAACTCCAGATGAAGACCAACAGAACCAACCAACTGAGGCCCTGGGAGGCTTACAGAGTCTGAAGCTTCATGTTCTTTCGAGTTGAGCATTGCTTATATATTCACATTACTGTTAAGACACAAGGACACGATATTGCTTTGTGGAGTAAGCTATCCCCTTCCTAACAATGTGACCTTAGTGGCATTATAGAACCTCCTAATCTTAGAGGACTCTTATCAACTTTCAGTTTTACAACTACTAAAGATTACATATGTCTTTTAACTATAGAGCTGCCCAGGAATAGTTACTTAAAATCAATTGCAATCCTGTTGTCAGATAAGCTATTTCTAAAGATTTTTAGGTATATCATAATACTAAAATTTCAAGAACAGGCTATTTATTTCTTTCCCTGCTTCATTGGTGAGAATGAGTCAAAGAGAAATTGATCAAGATCAGAAAACTATTGGTTCCAGGACTGCTTCTAAATGCATAAACAAGACCTTCTTCTAAAGCTGGGATGAAACTCTAAAGAACGAGAATTCTTTACCAGTACTTCAATTGTGATTAAAGAATTAGAAAGTTTTATTTGATCAAGGCTGGTCTGTGACTATTTAAGATTCTGAACATTGCTATATATCATTTGTTTAATCAATAGGTATTAAGAATTTTCACTTTGTATTTATTTGTGGAGAAAATAAAATCAGTGTTGAATACTCCATTATTACATGTATCTAGACTTAGCAAATTTTTGTAACAACTAGTTAAAAGGGTAGTAGGGATTACCACTGTACTTTAGGGCACAAGTATACATTGAAAAGCCTCTTTGAGTTCCCATCATTTCTTTTAATGCTGATGAGATCTGATTACCATCGTGATAAATATTTTAACTACAGAAAAGCAATATATTTAGTTATTAATTTTAATGCTATATCCAGAAACAAGATGATAATCTGAAATTTAATTTTAGGAATGCTTTTAGGCATAAAGTAAAATAGTTTGCTTTCTAATAATAATATATAACATCTACACACTATGTACATGTCCTTGGATTCAAATCAAAAATCTGTTTCTGCTTTTGATACATTAAAATGATTATATAGAATATTTAAGTTAATTTTAAATATTAAGCACATTTTACTTTCAACAAACACATTTTTCCAAAATAAAAGCTATGAGTCATGTGTCAATTGTAATATATTCAGGTACTGTAACACATACTTTTCATTTGACTACCACATATTCTAAGGAAAATAAATATTTAGCTACTCTTTTGCAAATTTCTGTTGACTGCATTTGAGTGGCTCAGAATTTAACCACATCAAGCGTTCCATATAATTTTTAAAAGTCAAATGCATAACATTAATATAATTATGTGTAGTTATTTCTATTATTATGATATTTGTATATGTATGTTATTATATATGCATATATATGTTAATATAAAAGTATTTCTCTATATATGCTATATATGCATATATAGAGAGCAAGAAACAGATACATAAGGATACATTCACAAATACATATGCACACATGTGTATATATATATATACATATATAAAATATATAAGTATGTATATTACAAAATGCTAACTGCAATTTTAAAAGATTTATTTATTTGTTTGTTTTCCATCCCAATTTTCTTGCAAATGTGCCAGATATTTATGAGGTAATTTTCACAAAATTCTTCATTGCTTATTATGGAACATGACAATCTTTTTCTGTGATTATTTTTCATGCAATTTTTGCTCACATATGCCACTCCTTGTTTTGTTTAAAACCAGGTGAATTTTTGGCAATTTTTCAAAATTATTTCTCTAATGCTTTTGATACCCCACAACTATGAAAATATATCAAATTCTTCATTTAGTCATAATCAAGAAAAAAATCATATATTTATGTTACTTTTTTTCTTTTATAGCACCATGCTAAATCTTTTCAGTTCATTTAATAACTTTAAATAAAATACATGGATAAACATACTTTTGTCACAAAACTTTTTGTGAGAAATTAATATCAAGAAGTTTAAGTAAGAAATGTACCTAGCATCTGTAATAAGGGAGTACCTTAAGGAAATTGAGTGGGTATTAAATTCAAACAATTCCCCAGGGGATAGCCATTGGAGAACTGACATATCCAGAGAGGAGTAATGGGAGGCTTCACATAGATAGTGTTGAAGAGGTTCCAAGGTTAGAGTCCCTCATTTAAAAAAAAAAAAATATATATATATCCCTGGATTTTCTTTGAAACCTAAATGAAAATTGAAAAAAAAGAAAGAACAAGTAATAAAAATTGAAAAAAGAAAAAAACAATAAAAATAATAAAGGCACTATCATTGATGTGTTATCACTTTTTTTCTGCACTCAATATATTCTTTTATTGTTTTCTCACATAAATATGAAGACAGTCCCTTCAACATCATGTTTTAATTGTAGTATATTTTAAAGCAAATTGGTTAATGAATATATGGTGTTTTCCTTTAAAGTCTTTTGTACAAACCTAATCAGATGTGAATTGTCTCCTACTCTTAATAACAAGGTCAGGAGAGAACTAAGATAAATTTACAGGTTCTTTTGGAGCAAAAATTCCAAAGTCTGCACTCATGGTTGGCAACTTTAATGTATAATATGTATTTAAAAGCATGTAAGCTCAGCTTTTAGATTTAAAACATAAAATATTTAGCAACTTTGAATTAAGATCAGAAAACACTTCCGGCACTAACAGTGTAGGGGCAGACCTGTTAATCCTTCATGATACAAGAAGAAACTATGCACAGTTCAATACTGGATACGTATTTTATAAAACATATTGTACAATAGTAAACACAGATTTTCAAAGCTACCATCTCAAAAACTAGAACTTTAGGACATCTTTCATTTCATCAAAATTTCTTAATGCCAACATGTCTACTTGAATCTGGAATTAGGGTTTCACCCTTCATGGCCGGTATAGCTGCTTCTAAAACTCTTTCAAATTTAGCTTGACAGTTTTTTTACTAGATCATGTTTTGGGTTTTAAATAAGTGATTCTCATGGCAGTGTCTGTTTGCACTATTAATAACATGTTATCTTTGTTCTCATGTTCTAGGGCTCTCCGGGAGAGCGAGGCTCGGCAGGAACAGCAGGCCCAATTGGTTTGCCTGGGCGTCCAGGCCCCCAAGGCCCTCCTGGTCCAGCTGGAGAGAAAGGTGCTCCTGTAAGTAATGCTGAGGGGAGTCCATATGACACTGCCAGCCTGCACCCATGATTGCTTTTTTATTTGAGAATATTAGCTCTTCATACTTCATTGCCTTCTCCTTGCATGTGTGCCTGGCATATGAAGATAGCACCTTGTATTCTTACAATAGAGGAACTTTCAAATTCAATTAAAGGAGATTGCATTTCCCCACAAGTTATGAAGCCCTGATATCTGTGAGGGAGTGGTATATTATTAATATAAAAAGCTTCTAATTTTGCTCATTTAGAAAGTAAAGTGAGAGTTTTGATTAAGTTTTACACACCTTGCTGCTTTATATTTTTTAAATGAGAACTTTTAATACTTCTCAAATACAGCTTCCATCTCAGGTGTCTCCGTGGTTCATAAATGTCCCCTACAGGACATCTTTAAGCTTTTCATGCAATTTGAGCTTTGCTCTGTAGTGAGTGAGATGGGAAACATATGATTATTTATTCCCACATTCATTGGGATTAAATTTTTTGTATCTCAATTATTGTAGACTTTATTCTGTTTATTAGATTTGTATCTTTTGTTTCCATTTTTAATTTGATCATACTGAATTTTATAAAGCATTCTCTCATCCTTCAAGATGAATACACAAACTAATTTAATCAGCATGGATTAAAAAGTATGAAGATGCACATGAAATATAACTTGATACATTTTTCCTGTAAGAGTTGAGATACATAATTTAGTTTGAACTTATAATTCAAAATATTACTGTTCTTTAATTACTGCCTTTGGCTTTAGAAATAAAATTATACACATTGTCCATACATTTTTCTTTCATTACCCTGTTCTGATATTTAAGTGCTTCAGATATTTTAGTCTGTTAATGGGATACCCACAATGGGTAAATTCAAAATGCACAGTAATGTACTCGTCGGTGGTATAGAAGCTGAGAAATCCACAATGAAAGGACTTCATGTCAGGAAGCCCTGGTGTTATACTCTCCTATGACAATGAAAGTCTGAGAGAGCATGGGCAAAACCCTTTTATGTCTATTTACGTCTGTAATAATGAACCTAACCCATTTCTATTGCCATTAATTTCTCTTTACTCTCATGGAATGATCACCTCTCATTAGCTCCCACCTTCTTATCATTGCACAGGCAGTGATCTTTTTACTATGCTTTTGAGGAACACTTTCAGACCATGGTAGTCCTACTGATTTATTTTCTTTGTAATTTAATTTGAAAGTTAGAATGATACCTTGCCTTTGTTGGATAAAGATTTTGTTTGAAGCAAAGGCATATTGTATATTTTTGCTGAGGATTTTTCTAAGGCCATAGGTTTTACACTATACTTTTCACCGGGAAGAGATAAGGAGAAATGGTCTCAATGTCTTTGATACTAGTTAATTAAGACATTTAAGCTACAAATTACTTGTGCAATAAAGGATGAGTACAGATAAAAGTGATTTTGTTGCTTTTTATATAAATTGGCATTGTAAGTTATAGAAATAATCTTTTAAATTATTTCCAGTACTTATATTTAGTTGATTGGTTGACAGTGTTAATCTTTAACCTGCCATTATAAATGAGCACACACACACACACACACACACACACACACACACACACACACGCACACACACACAAACGCACACACACACCTGATGGATTTTAATAAGCCTTAGACTGGATTGTGCAATCATGGCCCAATTTGGCTCACTTATAATTCTATCCCCCAAATAGGACCCCAGGACCCCAATATATACATATCTCCCCTTAGGTTGTTATTCTCTACTGTGCCAATGTTCCAGGCCACATGGAGATATGATTCTTCTATTTACCCTTGGCATGTGTTCTCTTTCCTTCGGATATTCTTCCTCCCATGATCCTCTCTGTCTGCCGCAGAAGCCCTGGAACTTAAGCCCCACCTACCTCACTTTCTGCTCAGTCGCATTTTATTAAGGCCAATCAGAGACAATGATTATAAAGCAAAGTAACACAGCATTACTTGGTGTATAGCAAGCAGGTCTCTGGGAGCAATTAATTAAGACTTAGAATATATAACAGATCATTGCATAGTAAGTTCTGTGATGATAATGTGTCCAGTCCTGTGATTTAAATTGAATACATATTTGATTTATGAAGTAATATACTGAATCAAGAACTGAAGTCAAAAAGTACAGTCAATTATTTTAAAAATTAATTTAGAGAGACAGAAGAAAAAATAAGAAGTACACCAAGACCCTACAAGTTTTGACATTTGGTGATATCATGCCTATCAGACCTTGTTCAACCAGACTCTCTCATTTTCCACAGTTACAATTACAGAAATTCAAATTATCGTACATTTTGTTAATCAAATAGTTACTGAGGAACACTAACTGGTAAATACTGAATTAATCAGTATTTTAAGGGAAAATGTCAGCTTACTTTTATCACCAGAATAGAGTTCTGGCACTGTTAAATGACCCACAGATATCCCCAGGAAAGTGTTGTGAAGCTTCGTGGAAATGTTAGCCAAAATGATTATTATATTTTCTGTTTTCCTACATAAATTTTAGCCTGAGTTAAAAATGTTAAGAAGTTCCTAGAAGATACAAGTTTACATGAAGTTAAAGTCAAGGTAGATAATGTTGTAGTCAAGCTTGTAGTGCCCTTCCCAAAAACCCAGTGTCTTGAAAGAAAATACATGGAAAACAAAATCCAAAACTGTTCAGAATACCTACTTACAATGATAATTATAGCTGAAACATGGTCTCCAAATTATAGTCATATTAGAATCTCTTCGAGGTGGAGTTGGAAAGGGTAGATACAACCTCTTTCAACTTACCATTGGAGGAGAAATAGTTTGATTGGGATACTGATATTTAAAGAAAACTTTGATTGTGTAGATGAATCTCACCTCTTTGAATTATAGATAAGAAGGTCTGTTAATTATGTATCTGTTAATAGTACAGTTGTAGTAATGTGAGATGAAGAAAGGTCAATATGAAACAAAGTGAGGTCAATGCACTAACTGAAAGGGAATTAGACAATGGGAGTCGGAGATTTCAAGGAATATCAGTTACAAATATTTTTCTATAATGTAAGTATGTGTTTGTATCATTGTAGAATGATGAAGAACAGATTGCAAGCCTGGAGTGGCATTTGGAATAATAGTTTTAGAACCAAAGAATTTTATTTTCATATGTGCGGTGCTGAGAGAGCAGAGATCAAGACTCAAACTATAAGATTCATTATGAATATGGGTTATGAAAGATTCAGTAAAAAACAGAATAAAATATACTATTAGTGGTTTATGATGTGAGTGATACTTAACTCTAAAAGCACACAGAGAGAGAAAGAGAGACAGGGTGAGAGAGGGATTGGGAGAAGCACATATACAAGAGGGAAGGAATAGTAATTTTGTTGAATGTTTTAAAAGATAAAGAATAAAAGATAAAAGAAAGCAGGATAAAAATAAAAAAGAATGCAATATTTGTATTTGATTTATTGGACAATTATATCCTTGAATAAAGGAAAGTGGGCTCATAAGGTGTGTAGTCTGTGCATGTATCGAACCTAAGGTGAGCTGTGAAGCTCAAAGAAGAATGCAATACGTAATAGTCCTATTGGGAATGAATGCAATTCTTCTCACATTAGCATACAATGAATACATTTGTGTATTTCTTATGAATAAAAAATAAGATAAATGAGAAGTGAAGAATTTAAGAAAACAATTGATGAAAACTGCAAAAGCTGAAGTTGAGTAGGCTGCTGACTTCTCAACTGAGGCAGAACTAAGTTGAGAACTCACCTCTCTCATTTATATAATTCACTATTATGATTATGTTCTTAACCTCAGAGCTTATTTCCCCATGCCTGAAAATAAGATGGTCATAGGAGTTGGAGGATTATGTTCAGTTATAGTTCTAAAGCACCACAGAGAACTGTGATTTTTTTGCTAAAAAACCACCATTGTCACAGTAGTCATCATGTGAACCACACTGTGATAAAAATAAATGTAATAGTGACCATGAAATAATATAGATGAGCATTTGAATAAAGAGACACAAAATCTAGGAACTGTGGTAAAAGTTGAGTTGTATAAATTTAGCAATAAAGCAGTAACACATTAGGTTTGTAGCAAAGCTATTTTGTTCTTCTTATCATTAGATGTCTTTAGGCTCCAGTAGGAACTAGGAAACAAGGTAGTGTTTCAGTTTCATTTCCTGTTTGAGTGATAAAATACTCTGACTTAAGCAACTTTTAGGAGAAAGTTTATTTTAACTCACAATTCAAGACACCAATGATAATTGTGTGAAAATCAAGGCAGCCAGAGCTTGAGGAAGCTGGTCCCTTTGTATATCTATTAAAAGCAGAGAGCAAAAAATGAATGCTTGCTTACTGCTTAGTTACCAAGTTCCGTCATAGTGTGCACCAGCCCAGGAATGGTGTCAACCATGGTGAACAGGTATTTCCACCTCAATTAATGTAATCAAGACAATCCCCACAGACGTGCCCAAACTCTTCTCCTAGGAAATTCTATCTTCTGTAAGCAAACAGTGAGCACTAAGCCCAGTGAGGCAACTGCTGACTCCATGGATGATAAGCAAATAAATTCATCTAATGATGTGAATGATGTCACCAGACTGGCTCTCTATTTTCAGTGGAGAAATGAAGTGGAAGGAAGGACAAGACATAAATGTGTGAAGGCAGCTAGTTATTTCAATAGCTCAGAGAAAGGGCACTAATGTTTGACAAGAAGTTTCAATAAGAAGAAAAATTGAAATGCTTTTAGAAAGTAAATTGGGTGACTATCAGAAGATACCCTGATGGTAATGGCTTTTCTAGTAGTTATGTGGCCCTGGTTTTGATACCTAGCACTACCAAACTACTGTTTTTTGTTTGTTTGGTTGGTTGGTTGTGAGTTCTTTTGTTGTCATTTTTTTTTTTGGGGGGTTTTGTGGGACAGGGTTTCTCTGTTTAGCAGACTCTGGCTGTCCTGGACTCGCTTGTAGATTAGGCTTGCCTCCAACTCACAGAGATCATTGCATACATCAGTATAAAGGGTCAGGAGACTTTTAGGTAAGTGGGTGACATAAAGGCAGCATGATCACTTGTAGTTGATCCGTTAACGCAACAAGAGAAAAACTACTAAATACAATCAAGAACATTGCGTTCTGCAAAGCTGATGGAAATTCTAGCATTGGAAAACACATTGTTTTACAGCCAAAAGCATATTTTCATGGCAATAGAGGTTGTTTTCATCAGCAAATCTCTAACTTTTAATTGTACATAAATTTTCAAGTAGAATAATGATGCTACTGTCTCAGAGGCACAAACAAAAACAGAGAAAGAGAAAGTCATCATACACGTGGTTTGGAATCAGGGAAAGAAGACATGAATTGAAATATCTAAACTCATAGAATCTACAAAACACTTGTAAAAAATAGGAACTACTTGCATATAAAGCATATCATAAAGTTTTATGTATGTTTGTGTCTAATCTCTGCTGAAAGCTACCTCATTAGTGCTGGGTAAGCAAAATATAGGCTTAGAGTGTTTCCACAGACAGTAGCCGTATGATTTGCAAAGATTTGTTTGGGAAAATATTTTTACAGTATTTATTTTCTCAGTTGTGCCTAATAAAGTTTATACAGTGTAGCTAGAGACTGATAAATTATTAAAAGGGAATATGTTGTCCTGGTATTATTAGTTATATACAGAGTGAACATCACTGTTTCTACTATATGTTCACAATTTGCAATTTGTTTCCTAGAAAGATAAAATAGTTTCTTGTTTAAAAGACTAAGCAATTTCTTTTGGTATATGTAGGTGTTAGTGTATGTATATTTGTATGCTTTCATCACACTTGTGTATGAATGTTTATTTTATATACATTTGTATTATTTTCAAACCACGTAAACCGTTATGGGTTTCTCACACCATCTTAATGATATGTTGTATTTTCAATGCAGGGAGAAAAGGGTCCCCAAGGCCCTGCAGGTAGAGATGGAGTCCAAGGCCCTGTGGGTCTCCCAGGGCCTGCTGGGCCTGCTGGCTCTCCTGGAGAAGATGGAGACAAGGTGGTATTATTATTGTTCACGTTAGTGTATCCTATCAAAGAACATTAAGTGTTTTCTCAGGAATGCCACAATTAATCATAGATTAAGTCTATTGTGGACTCATCTTTTTTTAGTTTTGATACATTTTATATGACCAAAAGTATTATTTTAGAAGAATTTGTCTTCCAAAAAACAGCACATATAATCAAAATGTAAAATGTAATACAAGAACATTAATTTCAAATTTTTAAAAATTATGTTTCATAAGGTAGTTAAATTGAAAGTAATTATTAGTCCATGTTTAATACTCATAATTTGTGGTATAAGAATAAGAATAGTCTGTAGTCACATTATATATTTACCGACATATAAGTAAAT
Source organism: Lophiomys imhausi (assembly GCA_907164525.1). Lineage (NCBI taxonomy): Eukaryota > Metazoa > Chordata > Mammalia > Rodentia > Muridae > Lophiomys > Lophiomys imhausi. The sequence continues at coordinate 597,424 of CAJQZJ010000929.1, forward strand.
GTTCTCAACTTTTTGTATAAAATGTAGAATTTCATTGTTTCAAGTTAGATTCTGATTTTATTCTAATATGTAGAAAAATTTGCAAATAATCTTATAATCTTGCCACTTGGAAAACTGAGAGAAAAAATGTGCTTTTGATTACCATTTGCTTATATGTTCATAGATAATGGATCTCCATGGTCAATTTCTGGTAGTGATATTCAGGAAAAAATCAGTTTTTAAGCTGTATTTCTAGTTGTAGTCCTCAGTGTTCTGCTGGCTTCATTTTTCTATGTATTGGTTGGTTAAAAAACCAGAATCAGATAGAGCTTTTACATTGAATCCATGGATTTTAACTAGCATGTAATTGCATTATAGGTAAAATTTTAGAATTTAATGATAATGACAAGATTGCAGTATGATAACTTGGAAATTGACTTTAACATGCATTTTTCAAATGCAGGGTGAAATTGGTGAACCAGGCCAAAAGGGCAGCAAAGGTGACAAAGGCGAAAATGTGAGTTCCTTATAACATGATGAGAGAGAATCATTCTCTTAATGCATTTACATGGATATTTTCCCATAGTAACATTTGGCTGAAGCAGAATTTTTTCAAGGTAGTTGTTACACTGTGAATTTAAATGGAACTAGTTTAAATATGTATGTGTTGTTCTATCTGAAATAGTAAGCAAAAGAACTTATATTCTAAAAAATTATGTATCATAAAGGTTTGGGGAAATGCCTTAGTTCATTAATCAAGAACACATGTTGCTTTAGCATGTATACCTATGTTGAGATCTCAGAACACATGTACAATGCAAGAGAGACTCTAAATTAGTCTAAGTAAGTCTTCTGTGACAGATTGTAACTCAACAGAATGAATCAAAGTGATAGAAAAGGACATCTTACTCTGTCGTTCATCTATGCATATGTACATACAGCACACATACAACAAACACACACACACATTTGTGCATGCACAAAATACATCAAATGCAAATATATTCATGTATATATACATATACATATACTCACTACAAAGGTTATACTTGTTTTATATTTACTGTAGTTAGCCTGATAGGACAACCTGTATTCACAAAACTGAATTTTATTTCATTCTGTAACGTCAAATATTGGCTAAATTCCAGAATCACGCAGATATGAAGGTGTAAAAGAGAGAAATTTTTGAAATTTTGACATCTCACATTTCAGCATTATCGAAGGATGTCAGGACAGGAAATTAAGGCAGGGACCTGGAAGAGGATGCTGATGCAGAGGCTGTGGACACGTGTTGCTTACTGGCTTGAACCTCGTGGCTTCTTCAACCTGTTTTATTATATCATTCAGTACCAGAAGCCCAGTGATGGCATTTCCCCTCCTGTGGGCTGTACATTCCCACATCGATCACTAATCAAGAAAATGTCCTATAAGCTTGCACAAAGGCAATGCTATGGCGGAATATTTCAATTGATGTTTCCTCTTTTCAAATGACTCTAGTTTGTGGGAAGTTAACAAAAATGTAAAAAAAAAAAACAAAAACAAAAACAAAAAAAGAACAACACCTGAGTCTATTTATGCAATGATTGATTAGTTAATATAAGAAAATAGAAAAGGATATGCTTCTGCATGGGTGACCTATAATATCTGCTGAAACTTATTGTTTGAAATAGTTTTATGCACTTAAATATGTAATGTGTGAATGAACAGAAATTTTTGATCATCATATATCAATATATCATATGTACAGCTTCTTAGAATCCTGTTGATAATTTAAACAAAATTTTTCATACGCACTTTTCGATTTTATATATATATATATATATATATATAAATCTAATTTTAAAATATGTCTTGAAATTGGTTTAGGTTAATGGGAAAATCTATTCTTAAATATCCACAACATTCAGATAGAGAGCATTTTTGTGTTTTAACAAATACCAATTTAAACCTGACACACATAAACATTAACATGCAAAGTAGAAGTCTGCAGGGAATAAAATAAACTATGGTTGCTGTAGTAATTGCAAAGCCATCTAAACAATATGATATTGTTTCAAAGAGTGTGGAGATGCATAGGTTTGGCAGCCATTGTGGGTTTTTGGTTTTATTTTAACTGATGCCTTTGAAGCTTTGACTTTAAGATTTCTGATTTGTATGTCACTTCAGGGTCCTCCTGGTCCCCCGGGTCTCCAAGGACCTGTTGGTGCTCCTGGAATTGCGGTAAGTGTTTGTTCTTGTTTGTTCCACAAATTTAGGTGCTTTAAGCTCCCTGATTAAATTTACGAACTGTCAAGTCACGTATCAAGTAATGCTGTGTGGCAATAAACTTATTTGTATGCTAAACAGTGAGTCACATTTAAGTGACTTAATATAGATATCTAGCTGTATTTTTTAAATGTGGCACCATTTAAATGAGAAAGAGAAGAACATCATTTAATATCTAATACATTTGAACATTGTCTACTGAACCATTTTTACTTTATTTGCCGTGATGATAAAATCAAAATCATCTAAACTCCAGAAGTAAAGTGTGCTTATGAAGCAGACAATGGCATATTTGGAGAAGACAGTGGGAACTGAGTCTACTTTGTAATTATTTGGTAGATCATTAGCAATGGCTGCATTTTTATGTATCACAATGTCTTCTGCAATACTGATCAGTACCTTGCTGTTCTCTAGGGAGGAGATGGCGAGGCAGGGCCCCGAGGACAACAGGGAATGTTTGGACAGAAAGGTGATGAAGGTGCACGAGGTTTCCCAGGACCTCCTGGACCCATAGGTCTTCAGGTAAGAACACTCTCTGCAAGATTACCACTGGCTCCTCAACCTAGATTTTTCTGGGGCAAAGAAACAAAGCATCTTTCCTGTTTTCTGCATAAGAAGAAATGCTGTGTATTTTGTGTGTGGGGTTGCGTGTGTGTGTTTGGGGGGGGGGGCAAGTTAGTGAATCAAAACATTATTTTTTTTTTAAATTAGGAGCTATAAATTTTTTTTTTTTTAGTTTTTTTAATTTATTTATTTATTGCTTCAGGTTACATCTCCATCATAGTGTCCTCTTTCCCAGTCCCACCCTGCACCCTCTACCCCCTAACCCTTCCATCCCACTCCTCTGGAGTGGAGTGTCCCTATATAACAGTCCCACGCCCCAGTTCAGCAGTCATATGAGGGCCAAGAGCCTCCTCATACACTGGGGGCCTACAAAGCAGCACCACTAGGGCAAAGTGTCTCATTGACAGGAAGAAAAAGTCTATGTTCCTGTTCCCTTTGGTGCGTTGGTTGTAGTATAGATATCCTGTACTATATAGCTAAACTCTGACTATAAGTGAATAGATGCCATGGGCATCCTTCTGAGTCTGGGTTAGCTCACTCACGATGAGTTTTTCTAGTTCCATCCATTTGGCTGCAAATTGCATAATTTCCTTGTTTCTGATAGCTGAGTAGTATTCCATTGTGTAGATGTACCATAGTTTTTTTAATTCATTTTTCAGTTGAGGGACATCTGGGTTGTTTCCAGTTTCTAGCTATTACAAATAAGGCTGCTATAAACATAGATGAGGAAACTTCCTTATGATTCCATGAAGAGGCATTTGGGTGTATACCCAGAAGTGGTATGGCTGGGTCCCAAGGCAGAGCTATTCCAAGTTTTCTAAGATATCACCAGACTGATCTCCATAGTGTTTGCACAAGCTTGCACTCCCACCAGCAATGGAGGAGGGTTCCCCTTTCTCCACACCCTTGCCAGCATGTGCTGTCATTTGAGCTTTTGATCTTAGCCATTCTGACAGGTGTGAGATGGAATCTCAGAGTGGTCTTGAGTTGTATTTCTCTGATGATTAAGGATGCTGAGCATTTCTTCAAGTGTCTCTCGGCCTTTAGGAATTTCTCCTTTGTAAATTATCTGTTTAGCTCTTTCCCCCATTTTTTAATTGCATTATTTAGTTTCTTGGAATTTAACTTCTTGAGTTCTTTGTAAATTTTGGATATTAGCCCTCTGTCAGATGTGGGGTTGGTGAAGAATTTTTTTCCAATCTGTAGGCTGTCGTTTTGTTGGAATGACAGGTCTTTTGCCTTACAGAAGCTTTTCAGTATCATGAGGTCCCATTTATTGATTGTTGGTCTCAGGTCCTGAGCTGTTGGTGTTCTGTTCAGGAAGTTGTCACCTGTGTCCGATGAGTTCAAGGGTTTTACCCAATTTCTCTTCTAGTAGATTTAGTGTGACCGGCCTTATGTTAAGGTCTTTGATCCACTTAGACTTAAGTTTTGTACAAGGTGATAAGTACGGGTCTAATTTTATTCTTTTACAAGTGGACATCCAGTTGGACCAGCACCATTTGTTGAAGATGCTGTCCTTCTATTGTGTGGTTTTGGCTTCTTTGTCAAAGATTAGGTGACCATAGGTGTGTGGGTTCATTTCTGAGTCTTCAATTAGATTCCATTGATCCACTGGTCTGTTTCTATACCAGTAACATGCTGTTTATTACTATTAGGAGCTATGAATTTTTAACATACACTCAGATATGCATCTACTTGGTATCTGTCTCTGACACATCAGGTTCAACTTCGAGAATCATCTTATTTTAAAGGGAACCAGAGTTTTGTAGCTCTAGTAGTTAAAAGAAGCTACTTTAGTCTCCTAGAATAAATCTTATTTCATATGACTAAGAACATTTAAAGGAATTTAAAGTAGCAGACTGACTGAAGCAATGTTTTAAATAATAGACAAAATAAATAATAGATCAATGAAAATAGCTTAAATGATAACTATCATTTATGAAATTTATTTGAAAAATAAAAAATATTAAATTTTAAAATAATAAAGGATACAAAGCTTTTATGCCAAATTTATCATATACTTCTCATGAAGAAAATCTTATCCAACTTATCCTTCCAATTGTTTTTCCTTTTCTGCTTGATGATTATTGGTTTCTGCAAACCCTTGAAAAACTGTCTATCTTCTCCTTGATTGTTACCTACCTGCCTATTGCTACTTTTAGTGATGGTATCTTGGTTTTAAATGATATTCGTACTGTTTGTAATTAATGTAATTGAACATGAAATTAATTTTGTCACATTAGTGATTTTTCAAAAGGAGAATAATCTAAATCACAATTTGTACAATTTGTAAATTTATACAATATTATATGAAAGTGGGATAAATACATATGTAATATTTTTAATTTTACAAATAATATATCACAAGTATTGGTTTTTAATATTAAACATCTTATAATTGTTCCAGTTACATTGTGATACACTAGTATAAATTACAATATAAATATTATTGCAAAAGAGCCAGTGATTGATTACTTCTGAACATATTATTCTAATCTCTTCTTTTAATATCAATAGCATTTCTATGTACAGTAGAATCTTTATTTTCCTGTTTTTTCTGTTTAACTCTTTTAAAGTGGTTAGATACTTATAAATATAGTCATGACTACTGCTTTATCAACATGTGTGAGAAATAATACATTAAGAAAATAACAAGTAGGAATGAAAGTCAGTTTGCCAATAAATATATAACTGTAATTTCCTTTTCTAAATATGTAACTGTAATTTCCTTTTTCCCATTAATTTAACTAATTCTTCTCAATCCCTTAAAATTGAATTTTGAAGCATAGATCTTATGGTTAAAGATGTTGCCTTCAAATAACCAAAAAGGGGGGGGGGGGAGAAACACCCTCCCCACCCTCTGGGCATGGGACGTCGCTCTCTTAAAATGACTTCCTACTAATTTGGGTCATAGTAAACCTGTTTGGGGCCAGAACCAGAATGGAAAAATGGTTAAAAATGTTAGTACAATCCTTTTATGTTCAGTCTTTTTGTGCTCAGCTGTTTAGATGTCCTAAGAAGTTTGTAGGCAGAGGCTGATCTTCCAGGCTTTACTGAAGTTCTGGCTGGGGCAGTGTATGGAGCTGAATGATCTTAGCGATTTTGAGTTCTTGTGGTTGTAGACTTTTGAGGAAAACAGCTATTGAGGGAGTCTGTAAGGCTGGATCATCTGGGCCACTTGTCTTCTTTGGTGTCTGATTCTGTTTTCTGTTGAGGTTTCCGTTGTCCAGTTGTCCCTGGATTCCTTGAATGGATGCTTTAAATCTCCTGGAAAGATAATAACAGAGCCCTGCCCTAATCCTAACTCTGGGACAATTACCCTTTTTTTTTGGGGGGGGGTCGTTCAGGTAATATTAATCCTGAAGCAAATTTGGTTTTTTGACAATATATAAAGTACTATCTTTCAATCTGGATTAAAGAAGAAATCATTTTGTTATTTTGGAGCTAAACAAGCCTTAGTGTATATATTTGGAGATCTCAAAGGACAATTTGTTTGTATTCAGTAGCCCTTTTGTAAGTAGCTTTTAAACTTAAGTCCTTCCAAATCCTATGTGTCTGTCTCTGCATTCTAATTATTGGGATCAAAGACCTGTGGTTCCCATCTGAAGGGATTAAAGATGTGTTCCACAACTCCTGGGTCGAAGTTTTTCTCTATTTACAGTTTGTTTTGTATCAGGCTGACCTTGAGCTCTGAGAACTGCCTGTTTCTGTCTCTAGTGTGTTGGGATTAAGGGTGTACTCTTCTTGAATGATGGGATTAAGGGTGTGCACCCTCACCACCCTGTTCCGTGTAACTCTATAATTTATAAGACCACTAACTCTATGGTGCTCCCCCCATCTCTGCTGAAGTTAAAGGCATGGGTTATCACCACAATTCTCATGTATTTTACCTTAACTCTACGTTTTTTCGACCCTTGGAGGTTTATAAAATGAGATTGAACAGCTGTATCCTTTATTTTATTTACAGTGTTTTAGCATTGTTACCTGCTTTTTTAATTAATATATTTATTTGAATGTTGCTTCAGGTTACATCCTTATCATATTGTCCTCTTTTCCCGCTTCCCAGCGCCACCCTCCCATCCTCTACCACCTAACCCTTCCCACTTGTTCCTCTGGGGTGGAATGTCCCTACATAACAGTCCCTCGCCACAGTTCAGGAGTCATATGAGGGCCAAGAGCCTCTTCATACATTGGGGGCCTACGAGGCAGTACTGCCAGTGAAAGGTGTCTCCTTGCTACGAGGGGAAAACTAAAAAAAGACCAACAAACACACAAACCCACAAAAACAAAGAAAAACAACAAAAAAAGAAAGGAAAAAGAAAAAAAATGTCTATGTCCATGTTCCTTTTGGTGTGTTGGTTGTAGTACAGATATCCTATACTATATAGCTAAAATCCTACTATAAGTGAATAGATGCCATGTGCATCCTTCTGAGTCTGGGTTAGCTCACTCAGGATGAGCTTCTCTAGTTCCACCCATTTGGTTGCAAATTGCATAATTTCATTGTTTCTGATAGCTGAGTAGTATTCCATTGTATAGATGTACCATAGTTTTTTAATCCATTCTTCAGTTGAGGGACATCTGGGTTGTTTCCAATTTCTAGCTATTACAAATAAGGCTGCTATGATCATAGATGAGAAGACTTCCCTATGACTAGAGACTACAAGCTGTTAAATGGTCTTGTTAAATGGGTTTTGGATGTTAGACCCAGGGACTTCCTTCTTTTCCTTTTCTGTATCCTTCTTTCTCTCCTATGTAGGAGTGCACAGACTTGAGAAAAATGGGACATAGACATAGTATGGGAAGGAACAAAAAGAAGGGACAGATTATTGAATATACCCTTATACCTTTGTATATTGATAAAAAATTAGTATTATATTTGGCTAAAGTGGTATTGACCATTGCATATTGTGCAAAATTAAGATTGTATTGGACTACATCGGTATTGATCTTTGTATATTGATACAAAATTAAGATTATAGTTGGCCACAATGGTATTGACCCTAGTATATTGACATAATATTAAGATTATATTGGGCTACATAGGCATTGATCTTTGTATATTGATAGAAAATTAAGAGTATAGTTGGCCACATTGGAATAGATCTTTTATATTGATACAAAATTAAAGCTAACTCTTCTTTTTTTTAATAATTTATTTTTTATTTCTTCAAGTTACATCTCAATCACAATCCCCTCCCTACTCCCCCCTCCAGTCCCACCCTTCCACCCTTCTCCCCCTCAATCCCCCCATCCTCTTCCCTTCTTTTTTTTTTTTTTTTTTAGTTTAAGGTATTTCTTTTTTCCCCCCAACAGCTCTCCCTTTCAGTCTAAAAAATGGTTCTTTTTCTTATAACTATAACTACAATACAAAACAACAGAAATAAATAGGCCACAATTATAAGAGTTATATGGCTTAGCATACATTCCCAATGTCCAGTCCATATGTATTTGGCACCTGACTTTAACATTCTACTATCTAACCATATCCATGAGTTTAAAGTTCTATATCTAGCTCAGCTTTCATACTAACTTGCCTCATAATTTTAAAAATATATTCTTAGATCCAGAACACCCTCTTGATTCCTAAACAACTCAAAATTTAACTATGAGACTCTAGCTATCTATTCTTCAACCACCTCAGAGACCTGAGAGGGATAAATATATCTGATTATATAGGAAGTGCAGGGCCTGCAGCTTCCAAAACTAAAAAATGACATACCAGTGGCTGCCTGGTATTGTACCTAGAGATACTTAAAAATGAAATGTGAAGCTCTGGCCTCTTGATACCGACTGTCTTAAACCGTTTAGGATAGTTAAGAAATACAAACTCCTAGCCTTGCAAGCATGTTACTTTGTTAGCTACTATGACAGTGTATCACAGATATTCTCTAAGCTACTCAGAAATCAATTTGTTAAGAGACAAGCAACGTTTGCTTATCTAAATACAAGAGATAGATAGGGCATCTTCAAAAACCTCAAAGAGATCTGCAGAATATGGCATCCAAAGATGTTGTCTTAAATTAAGATTTTTTTTGATATTGAGACATATCAGCTCCTGACAGCACCCCGTATTCTACTCCAAGTAGAAGATGAGCATCGAAGAATCTCCAGTGTGAGATGGTTGAATTAGTGGCAAGCCTATCTCTTGGCATGAAAAAACCCCTTGCTTCAACTGCAGACAGACTGCTGTCCAAAAAGGACAAAACTTGCTAGCAGGGAAGTCGACAGCCTAGCTCTGCCAAGACAGCGTAGGTAAGTCCTTCATAATCCCTGCTCTACAATTAATGTCTGTCAGAGAAACAGGACCAAATGGCTGAAGATTGATGCTGTAATGTATGGAGAGAAAACAGGAACTCTACAAGCAGCCACTGACATGTCATTTCTTAGTTTTGGATGATGCAGCCCCTGCACTTCCTACATAATCAGATATATTTATCCCTCTCAGGTCTCTGAGGTGGTTGAAGAATAGATAGCTAGAGTCTCATAGTTAAATTTTGAGTTGTTTAGGAATCAAGTGGGTGTTCTGGATCTAAGAAGATGTTTTTAAAATTGTGATGCAAGTTAGTATGAAAGCTGAGTCAGATATAGAACTTTAAACTCATGGAGATGGTTAGATGGTAGAATGTTAAAGTCAGGGGCCAAATATATATGAACTGGACATTGTGAATGTATGCTGGGCCATTTAACTCTCATAAATGTGGTGTATTTATTTCTGTTGTTTTGTATAGTATTTACTGTTATAAGAGAAGGAACCATTTGTTGGACTGATAGGGGAAGCTGTTGGGGGAAGAGGGTGAAAGGGTGGGACAGGAAGGGGGAGTAGGGAAGGGATTGTGACCGAGATGTAACTTGAAGAAATAAAAAAATAAAGTATAAAAAAAGATGTTGCCTTGTAATTTGTATTTACAGAATAAATAAAATAATTAATGAAATTATAACCTATAACATTTATAAAAATATGCAATTAGAAAATATCTTATTAGAAGAGATATCAAAACAAATTTATATAAAGAATTAAATAATCTGCAGGTGTTCATATTTATTTTTAAAACAAATTAAAGAGCAACTATTGGTATGTTCAAATTTGCTTCTGTATTGTTTAATTTTGTCTTTATGGATAATTAAGTACTAGCAATTCTTGTAAAAATAAATTACAGATCTTAACCTCTAACAAATGAGTTTGGCCTTAGAATTAATTATATACCTGTATATTAAGCATTCATATAATGTGAATATGTCATATATTAACATATTTACATATAATTATATAAATATTGCAAGTGTAGATTCTTTACCTGAATTCATTTTGAATTCATCACTTATGTGTCAAATGATTTTGTACTGAAAATATTAAAACAAATCTGCTTTAGTCATGAATCAGAGTAAAGCTAGGACATACGAAAACTGAGTAAAAGTAGGGTATCTTTAGCTCATTTATTCTTTGCAACAAGATGATTTCATTCATTATATCTCTATTAACTCTAATAATAAGAACATCCTGCTTTAATCTGTTCAATATACAGTCAAGCATAACATGACATATTGCTTTTTTCCAACTCTGTTGAGCTGATTGTAATGATCATATGCATAATTACAGAAGACCATTTAAAATCACGCAATGTGTTAAAAAGAAAGAAAGAAAGAAAGAAAAAAACAACCCAAAATCCTATGTTCTAATACTGATGTTTAGTTCATCTAGATATGCACTCAAAACAAGAAGTATATTAAACACTGTGCAAAGATTTAAAAAAGATTTATCCTTTTGGGTGGTGTTACAACACTTTATTATATTTAAGTTTCAAAGCACTCCAAAGTAAATGGTCTAAAGTGAATCGTTTACTCCATTTGTGTTAGCTTTGTGTTACATTGTGTATTGAAGTGATGAAATGCCATACTTCTTAATATGGAAATTTTCTGAAGTTAAAGCACTATGTCTAAACCTTTAGTGATTTACCACTGACAAATTGTAGGTATTTATGCCTCCCATAATCAGTCTTACCAGTTTTCATTTCTTTTTAAATCTGATTAATATTCTAGAAGCTGCCCACCAGAAAATAACCATTTCGGAAATTTTTAAGTGGCTAGCATTTCTTATCATACTGACATTTGAAAAAAAAAACAGACAAAATTCATATTAAAGCATCTTCTTGAAAAATAAAACTGTGACACATTAGAAACATTTACACATATAACCACTAGAGCAATTACATGCCTGGGAGTCAAATGTAATTAGTAGACCATAAAAACTGTTTCCTGGGCTAATATAAACAGGACAGTGTAAGCTAAGTATAATGAATTTATCAAAGCTCTTCTTTGCAAGTGAACAAGCATTGCTCTGTGAACCGTTTCCATCATACACTGGAAGACAGTGGAAAGACAGAGCACGGATGCAGTGCTGTGATCTAGTCTGCTGTAGCTGTTACAGTAAGGACCCAAAGTCAATGGTTTTATTAGAAGGTTAGCTTTAAACGCTGTTGACATTTTTACTTCATTAGATTTCACATGAAAATTTATAATACCTACATTGAAAATAATTTGTATGTTTTGTAGCATGTATATAGATAATTGCATCATTAAATTTGTTAAAACCAGTTACCACTTTTTTCCCCAATAAGAATCACACTATTTAACACACACATTCACTATTTAAGTTTACGTTATGTGTGTTCATTTATTCATATTTGTTTTTACTCAGTGTTCTTCACTAGAGTATTAATATTCCATTAATTCTACTCTGTTATTCAAATGTGTTGTGCTATTTTTCAAATCCTATAAATTTTAGAAAAATCGAATTTTTTGAGTATCATGGAAAATGTTGAAATATATTTTTTAATTTTTTTCTTTATTTTTTATTTCTACAAGTTACATCTCAATCGCAGTCCCCTCCCTATTCCCCCCTCCAGTCCCACCCTTCCACCCTCAACCCCCCATTCTCTTCCCTTTTTTCCCTTTTTTTTAAGTTTAAAGTATATCTTATTTTCCCCTACAGTTTCCCCTTTCAGTCCAACAAATGGCTCTTTCTCTTATAATAATAAATACAATACAAAACAACAGAGGTAATTAGGCCACAGTTATGAGGGTTATATAGCTTAGCATACATTCCCAATGTCCAGTCCATATGTATTTGGCACCTGACTTTAACATTCTACTATCTAACCATCTCCATGAGTTTAAAGTTCTATATCTAACTCAACATTCATACTAATTTGCAACACAATTTTAAAAGCATCTTCTTAGGTCTATAATACTCTCTTGACTCCTAAACAACTCAAAATTTAATTATAAGACTCTAGATATCTGTTCTTCAACCACCTCAGAGACCTGAAAGGGATAAATATATCTGATTTTATAGGAAGTACAGGGCCTGCAGCTTCCAAAACTAAGAATGACATACCAGTGGCTGCCTGGACAGTTCCCATTTTCTCTCCATACACTACAACATCGATCTTCAGTCGTTTGGCCCCATTTCTCTGACAGACATTGATTGTAAAGCAAGGGTTATGATGGACTTGCCTACCCTGTCTTGGCAGAGCTAGGCTGTCGACTTACCTGCTTCCAGGTTTTGTCCTTTTTGGACAGCATTCTGTTTTTAATGAGTACATTTTTCGGTTAGTTTTTACTGAGAATTAGTTCACTTTTCATTCATCAAGTAGTTTCTGAGACTCTTAAGTTTTGCTTGATCTTCCCACTAAAGAGATTGAAAATCAACATCCACGAAAAAATATTGCCTCAAAGTAGATTGTGCATATGATTTTATGAAGAAAGTGTAGAAAATATTGCTGTGGCCAGAAGGAGTAAATACACACAGTTGTAGCTGAAGGATGTCAGAAGATGGAGCAGTAAAGTGATTTCCTCATGGAGATGTAGGCATGTTGAACTGCAATGCAGCCTTCCCTAGATCTGCCTGAGTTTTTCTTAACATCGGATTACTACTGTCCATTTAGTGTTGTTACAGAAGAGAGAGGTAGGGAAAATGAAGGATATGATAAGTATGATGGGTTTTCTTTTGTTTTTTTTATGATTGCTTCAAATTTATTTCTTTTTTTAAATATTTATTTATTACTTCAGGTTACATCTGCCTCACAGTGTTCTCTTTCCACCCCTCCCAGTCCTACCCTCCCATTCTCTACCGCCTATCCCTTCCATCCCATTCCACTGGAGTGGAGTGTCCCTACATAACAGTCCCCAGCCCCAGTTCAGCAGTCATATGAGGGAAAAGAGCCTCCTCATACACTGGGGGCCTACAAGGCAGCACCACTAGGGCAAAGTATCTCATTGACAGGAAACAAAGTCTATGTTCCTGTTCCCTTTGGTGCGTTGGTTATAGTATAGTTATCCTGTACTTTATGGCTAAAATCCAATTATAAGTGAATAGATGCCATGTGCATCCTTCTGAGTCTGGGTTAGCTCACTGTGGATGAGCTTCTCTTGTTCCTTCCATTTGGCTTCAGATGGCATGATTTCATTCTTTCTGATGGCTGAGTAGTATTCCATTTTGTAGATGTTCCACAGTTTTTTAATCCATTCCTCGGTTGAGGGATTTCTGGGTTGTTTCCAGTTTCTAGCTATTACAAATAAGGCTGCCATGAACATAGATGAGGAAACATCCTTGTGGTTTGGTGAGGAATCATTTGGATGCATACCCAGAAGTGGTATGGCTGGGTTCCCAGGCACAGCTATTCCAAGTTTTCTAAGATATCACCAGAATGACCTCCATAGTGGTTGCACAAGCCTGCACTCCCACCAGCAATGGAGGAGGGTTCCCCTTTTCTCCACACCCTCGCCAGCATGTGCTGTCATTTGAGCTTTTCATGTTAGCCACTCTGACAGGTGTGAGATGGAATTTCAGAGTTGAGTTTCTCTGATGATTACGGATGCTGAGCATTTCTTCAAGTGTCTCTCGTCCTTTAGGAATTCCTCCTTTGTGAATTCTCTGTTTAGCTCTTTGCCCTAATTTTAATTGAATTTTGTGGTTTCTTGGCATTTAATTTCTTGAGTTCTTTGTAAATTTTGGATATTAACTCTCTGTCAAATGTGGGATTGGTGAAGATTTTTTCCCAATCTGTAGGTTGCTGTTTTGTTTGAATGACAGTGTCTTTTGCCTTACAGAAGCTTTTCAGTTTCATAAGGTCCCATTAATTGACTGTTGGTCTTAGAGCCTGAGCTTTGGTGAACAGTTGTCACCTGTGCCAATGAGTTAGAGTTTTCTCCACTTTTTATTCTAATAGATTTAGTGTGTCTAGCCTTAAAAAAAAAAACCCAACAAAGAATGAGACCTTCAGACCAATTTCCCTCATGCACATAGATGCAAAAATACTGAATAAAATACTGGCCAATCGAATCCAAGAACACATCGAAAGTATCGTACACCATGATCAAGTAGGCTTCATTCCAGGAATGCAAGGATGGTTCAACATATGAAAATCCATCAACATAATTCACCATATAAACAAGCTGAAAGAAGAGGAAAAAAAAAAACCACCTGATCGTCTCACTAGATGCTGAAAAAGCATTTGACAAAATCCAACACCCCTTCATGCTAAAAGTCCAGAAAAGAACTTGCACACAAGGACCATACCTAGAAAAAATAAAGGTGATATACAGCAAGCCAATAGCCAACATCAAATTAAATGGAGAGAAATTTGAAGCATCTCCTCTAAACTAGGGATAAGACAAGGATACCCACTTTCACCATATCTCCTCAACATAGTACTTGAAGTTACTGCTAGAGCAATAAGACAGCTAAAGGAGATCAAGGGGATACAAATTGGATATGAAGAAGTCAAATTATCCCTATTTGCAGATGATATGATAGTATACATAAGCGACCCCAAAAGTTCCACCAGAGAACTCTTACAGCTGATAAACACTTTCAGCAAGGTGGCTGGATACAAAATTAAGTCCAAAAATATAAGAAGCCCTTCTTTATACAACAAATAAATGGGCTGAGAAAGAAATTAGGGAAACAACTCAATTCACAATAGCCACAAACAATATAAAATACCTGGGATAACTCTAACCAAGCAAGTGAAAGACCTGTATGACAACAACTTCAAGTCCTAGAAGAAAGAAATTGACGAGGACATCAGCAGATGGAAAGATTTCACATGCTCATGGATAGGTAGGATCAGCATAATAAAAATGGCCATCCTTCCAAAAGCAATATACAGATTCAATGCAATTCCTATTAAAATACGAGCACAATTCTTTAAAGACCTGAAAAAAGCAATTCTCAACCTCATATGGAATAACAAAACAACCAGAATAGCTAAATCAATCCTGTACAATAAAAAAAATCTGGAGGTATCACCATCCCAGATTTCAAGCTGTACTACAGAGCAACAGTAATGAAAACAGTGTGGTACTGGTATAGAAACAGTCGAGTGGATCAATGGAGTCAAATTGAAGACCCAGAAATGAACCCACACACCTATGGTCACTTAATTTTTGACAAAGAGCCAAAAATGTACAATGGAAAAAGGACAGCATCTTCAACAAATGATGCTGGTCCAACTGGATGTCGACATGTAAAAGAAAAAAAAATTAGACCCATGCTTGTCACCTGTACAACACTTAAGTCCAAGTGTAACAGAGACCTTAACATATGATTGGTTTTCTAACTTGAGGATTTGTAAGATTCATGAGCAAATTAACAGGCTAAGATTTATAATATATTTATAACCTTGGAAATATATTGGAATATTTATTTTGAAACAGTTTTTCCAACTGTTAGCTAACTGAAAACATTACTTCATTTGTTCTTTTAAAAATAGTTTGTGATAATACAAAATATAAATAATGAATACATATCTATAAAAAACTATACTAAATAAAAAGCAATAGAATAAATAGCTAGTGTTTATAAGATTGAACTTTTTATGTGCTCATTGATATTATTTATTTTAGTAAAACTCAATTTAAAATATTATTCAAAGTATGATTTTACTTGTAAATATAATCATAGATTCTATAGCATGTAAGAAACAGGTGAATATAAGTATGTCAATGTATGTTTCTGAATATTAATTTCCACATACTTATTAAACTTTATATTTACTTATTGTTGTTATAAATTGACTATAAGTATCTCTCTCTTTTGCTTTATGGTGAATGTGTGTATGTGCGAGCATAAATGAGCATGATTCATTGTGTGTGAGTATATGTTGGAGATAAACAGGAGGTTTGATCCTTCATCCAATGTCTGAGTCATGGTCTCTTAATATTTGCTGCTCTGTTATTTATTGCATAATAGGCCAATGAGCTAAAAAGCATCCTCCTGCCTTTGCCTTTCAGCTCTGTACTGACACTAAGATTACAGACATGTCTGATGTTACGTAGGTTCTGAGGATCCAAACCCAGGTCCTTGTGTTTATACAGCAAGCTCTTTCCTTTGTTTGACAACTCTCCATCCTTTAAGTGTGTCTTTTTAACTACATGTATGATGTAGGTCCCTAGTGTAAGAGGAAGCTCTTAGCCCTCATGTGACTGATGAACTGTCGGGGGCTAATAGGTGAAGGCACCCCACATTGGAGGAGTGGGATGGCTGGGAGAGGGTGTAGAGGGTAGGAAGGTTTGACCAGGAGGGGTGGAGGGAGGGGCTGTGATGGAGATGTACTTGAATTAATAAATAAATGTTTAAATAAAAAAAATACATGGATGACCTTTTAAAAATTATGTTTTCTTAGGGGTTGCCAGGCCCACCGGGTGAAAAGGGTGAAAACGGAGATGTTGGACCTATGGTAAGTATATTTTCCAGGGATTCAGTGATATTTTGCATGCCCACAATACTCATTTTTCATTACAATTTGTTAATGTTAACAAAACAATTTTAAAATTGTGCTGCTCTCCCTCTTCAGTTCTAAGTTTTGTATTCATGCTTCATAAGTATTAGTCAAATGTTAATGGTATTTCAAATCATTTGTCTTTTCTCTTCATTCACTTCAGAATAATGCATATATGACATTTAGTGGTTCACATATTTAATGAGTATACGTCATCTATATGATTCAATGCCACACCAGTGTTTTATGTGTCTTTTGCTTTGGACTTTTTCTGTAACATGTAAAGAATATTTAGCATTCATATAGGATTTCTATAATTACTACCTATGGAAAGAGAATAAAATTTATTGTATATTGCAACAACTTCTTAATTTGGTGAAGAATTTATTATTAATTACAGTATAACATATTTTTCTATTTATTATTAGGATATTTTACTTTAATACTTAAACTAATCTTTCAAATATATAATAAAGAAGTAATTTCTCAAAGTATTTGAAACTTGGTGATATTTTATAGATATATTTCTTAATTACTATCCTTCCAACATTGCTGACAACTTTGATTTACTTTAAAATACATGTTTTATTTATTTTTATAATTTATTTTTTATTTCTTCGAGTTACATCTCAATCACAATCCCTTCCCTACTCCTCCCTCCTGTCCCACCCTTCCACCCTCTTCCCCCTTAACCCCCCCATCCTCTATCCTTTTTTTTTTTAATTTTACACAATATTCTCTGATCATGGTTTGTTCTCCCACCCAGTTCCTCCCACCCACCTACTTCATGCCCTCTTTCTCTCTTTATAAAAATCAAACAGAAACAGTATCAAAAATCTGAGAAACACATAAAATCTCTCATTCATAAACTAAAATATACCAGGAAAAGGCAAATATTACAAGCAGAAATAACACCAAACAAAGCAAAATCAAGCAAATAAAAATCTCAAAACTGCATTTAAGTTTGTTTTGTGTTGGCCAACTACACTTTGACATAGTGGTTCATAGTTGTTAGTTATATTTCATTCACTTTAACAACAACACTCAAATTTATTATACACTTTGAAATTATTCTTATCATCAGCAAATTTAACTGCCAGGAATCACAGTATACATGGCTGACTTGGTCATACTTAGAAGCACCAGAAGACACATTGTAGTCCATGTTTATAGTACCTTTGTTGTGGTACCATGAGTTTCATATGCATTCTCCTTGAGCATATGACAATAAATCAGATTAGAAAAAGTTTCAATTTGGGTATTAGATTAAACAGATTAAAAAATACTAATGACTAGTTATTCACTACTGCCTATTTTTTATTTTACTTATTTATTTTTACTTTGAACTATCTTAATTGCAACCTAAAAATAAGGGATGTTGACCAACAGTGTTTTAATAAATGTATATTGAGATAATTTTAGTATATATCCAACACATAGAAGCTTCATTCTTTAAATGCAACTGAATAGTTAATTCCTATTTTGGTAGGTCAAACCTAAAAATCCATTTTCATAATAATGTACACACAAGTTGTAAAGAATATGCATTTGTTTAATTCCCTAATTCTTTTTTTTTAAATACTTTATTTTTTTTTCTTCAAGTTACATCTCAGTCACAAACCCCTCCCTATTCCCCCTTCCTATCCTGCCCTTCCACCCTCTTCCCCCCAGCAGTTTCCCCTTTCAGTCCAACAGATGGTTCCTTCTCTTATGACAGTAAATACTATACAAAACAACAGATATAAATATGCCACATTTATGAGAGTTAAATGGCCCAGTATACCTTCCCAATGTCCAGTTTATACATATTTGGCCCCTGACTTTAACATTCTACTATCTAACCATCTCCATGAGTTTAAAGGTCTATATCTGACTCAACACTCATACTAACTTGCAACACACTTTTGAGAGTATCTTCTTAGATCTATAACACCCTCTTGATTCCTAAACAACTCAAAATTTAACTATGAGACTCTAGCTGTCTATTCTTCAACCACCTCAGAGACCTGAGAGGGATAAATATATCTGCTTATATAGGAAGTGCAGGGCCTGCAGCTTCCAAAACTAAGAAATGACATACCAGTGACTGCCTGGACAGTTCCCATTTTCTCTCCATACATTCCTGCATCAGTCTTCAGCCTTTGGGTCCTGTTTCTCTGACAGACATTTGTTGTAGAGCAGGGATTATGAAGGACTTACCTACCCTGTCTTGGCAGAGTTAGGCTGTCGACTTCCCTGCTACCAAGTTTTGTCCTTTTTGGACAGCAGTCTGTCTGCAGTTGGAGCAAGGGTTTTTTTCATGCAAAGAAATAGGCTTACCTCTAATTCAATCATTCTTAAACTAGTCCAGCACTGTTTTTTTTGTTTGTTTGTTTGTTTTAACTATATATTTATTTTATGCTGTGGAATATTCTTACATAAAACCTCATTATGTGTATTGTGAATAATTTGTACCACCAATAGAGTTCCTGTGTTCTATTTCTATTCATTTTTTTCTGATGTTACTCTCCTATCACTGAGAAAAGAGTCATTTTCTGGTGTGATGTTATCTTCATTCTGCACATTGGTAACTAACCCTGACATGCTTCCCTGACTGTGGTTTCATAGCAACAAACCTATCTTAATTGTCTTAAAATATAAAAATGTTAACTGCATTTGTATGTGATCTTAGAAAACCTTGTTTTTGTCTTTTCTAGGGTCCACCAGGTCCTCCTGGCCCACGAGGCCCTCAAGGTCCCAATGGAGCTGACGTAAGAACTGTGAAGTGTATGCTAGTTAATTCTGAAGGACTTTCTGTGCCTA
Organism: Lophiomys imhausi; assembly: GCA_907164525.1. Taxonomy (NCBI): domain Eukaryota; kingdom Metazoa; phylum Chordata; class Mammalia; order Rodentia; family Muridae; genus Lophiomys; species Lophiomys imhausi. The sequence goes on from CAJQZJ010000929.1 coordinate 616,821, forward strand.
CATTGTATTCTGACAGATACAGTATTCATGAGATACAGTGGAGATAATCATATCATGGTTTATTCTTAGACGTGAAGAACTCGTGCCACTTTATTATAGAGAGAAGTGGCTTTTTACGTGAATATGTCACTACTAATATAAAAGAGACACCCAGTTCACACTTAACCTATATTTATTGGTGAAAATATCATTTGTATCATGATAAACCATATTCAGAACAGTATCTTTATACTGTATCTGAGATATGTTAAATGTGTAAATGTTTATTGAATTCTCCAGTTTAAGCTTTCTCTCTGGAAATGATGGAAAAGGATTGTAATTAGTTTTGAATGTGCCAGTCTAGTTATGTACTCCATACACCTGTTACATATGCACACATAAAGGCTTTTACCTAAAAGCTTTACCTCATACATTTTCAGGCTGTAAAGCTTTACCAGAAATATGTGTATCTGTGTACCCTTTATGACAGAGAGGAAACAGTTTCTTCTCTGTCCTTTAAAGAGGGCAGTCTCCTTAAAAACTGGTCCAGCATTCTGATGGAATAAATAGAATTTCAAAATGGAATAACATATTCATGCTATTGTTACCTTCCATAAATGTCTAGGCCTGTGTGGTTTACTTCATGTTTTACAAATGAAGCCACCTGTTTTCCACATTCTTTTGTTCTTTCATGCCTGCCTTTAATTTTATAAGTTTACAACTGATAAAAGAGATCAGTAGCTGGTAAACTGGAAAAGGTGTGGGGCTTTTATTCCCCTGAAGGAATTTAATGCCTCGAAGTTTATAAAGGGTTTGTTTTTTCCTATGAATTAAGTTATTCTTAAATGAAGTCATGCCTTTGATTCAATATAAAATCATACCATAAAACTGTCCTGATTTTTGCATGGCCTTAGACATTTGGATTTTGTTTAAACTACCAAATACACGATAGAATTTGGAAAGTATCTATGCATTATGTCCCAAATCCTGGTGAGGTTGAAAGCTGATGTAATATATAAAATTATTTGTTGTCAGTAATGTGACAACTAAAGAAATCAATTCTTTTTGTTCCAACCCTAATTTTTCCTCAGTATTCCTGAACATAATGTTAGCTTTGAAAACTCTACATACATGTTTATGAGCCAAACATTTCATTAAAAGTATAACTCTATTTCTTTTTCTGTACCACAGGGACCACAAGGACCTTCAGGTTCTATCGGTTCAGTTGGTCTTGTCGGAGAAAAGGTAAAACCCCCCAGAATTAAAGAGCTTTGATAGTTCTGGGACGTATTTTGCAGGCTGCCAACATGAGTTTGGTGCTAAGTGTTGTACATATATTTACGTATTCAGTATTATCCTTCCTAGAACCTACAGAGATTGAATTAAGTGCTATTGTTGTGTGTTTTGTATTGACACCTGTGACGATGAGTGGTGTATTCAGATTATTTCCTGTTTCAGTGAGGTGCTGGTGTCATCATTATCTGCTTTTGTGAGCTAGGAAAGCTGAGGCTTGGTTAATTACAGTGCTTTGGTGAATGTTTCTTCATTAGAAAGTGATAAAGCCAAGCGCCAATTCAACCCCTGAATGTCTGATGAAACTACTGTGTCTTTCATTAGTGACACTTGGTATTTAAAGCACAGGAAACACTTACTACAACTGATCCGGAGAGGAAAGGAATCTTTCACATCAGAAAACAATTAATCACTGATTTTTATCACCTTTTCATTACTAGCACTTCAGGCTGTCTCTGGCACTTCCCAAAGCAGTTGGCATGTGCCATAACATCTGTGCTCAGAACAGCTCCTTTTCCTGCTAAACACTACTTCATCTTAAAAATCTACTATCTCCATTTTTGAAAATGTCAAAATGATTCTTTGATTTCTTATTTATGTATTCAACCACACATCTTAACAGAATTGTAATGAAAGTCATCATTGACATTTGCTTTATTTCAGAAAATTATTTGCCAGTTTTGAAAAAAAAAAAACTCATTCCAAAAAATATTATGCAGGGAAAACTATGTAAAATTTCACATCTATTTTACTTATTATTGAATAGTGTTTTTATCTCAACCTTGTAACATGATTCTCTTCATTGCTTTGAATTAGTTTTGACACATTTTATTTTATAATTAAATTCATTTATTTTCATTAAATGAGTTAACTCTCCAAAAAGCAGTGTAATGAGATTAGACTGTGTTTTATTGGTGTTTACTTCTGCTTCACATTCCAACTGTACATTTACAATTTACTGCATATGACTCACTGTTCCCAAAGCTCATTAATTATTAAATTAGAAACAAATTACATTCTCTAGTTCTTAGTGGATAAAGAATAAAGTTTCTCTGGAAACTGTAGGGACTTTGGTTATAATCTCAAAGTGAAAGCTGTATGTTGTTGGGCACAGTTATTGGAAGAAAATTTCTCATTGAATTTAATTGTTCTAGCATAGAAAGCATAAGAAGATCAGAATCTGTGACGCAACTCTTTAAAAAAAATCCCACCAGCTTTACCCCTCTGTCTTCTTTCTTAAAAATTTGTGATAAGGACTCTGATGCTACCCAGAGAGTTAGGAATAGTCTGTAGTTTCACAAGACATTTCATTGTGCTTCAGCTGTCCTGAAGATTACAAATGCCAAGTGAATAGTTTTAATGACTTTTTTTTCTTTTTTTTTTATATATACATCTTCTATGAAACTTATAAAATAGGCACCTTTTCCAGATATTTGGAGTTTGGGGAAAATCTCACACCTCTGGCATGTAGGTTAAAGGTAATATGGTAACAACTAGCCAATTCTGAGTCTTATAATAATGTTCAATAAGGGCTAGATGGACAGTTCAGCCATTAAAGGCAAGACTCACAATCAAAATAATATTCAATGAGGCTTGTGATTGCACTGTTAAGTTTTAAATTAATTTGAATCTATTCTTTGCTAATTATTTATTTTTTCACATTAAAATTTTAAAAACTTTTTATACATTTTTTATTTCTTCAATTGCATCTCCATCACAATTCCCTCCCTATTCCCCCCTCCATTCCCCCCTCCCCCCCCCTTCCCCCTCAACCCACCCCCCCCCTTCCTTTTTTTTTAATTTTTAGTTTTTCTTTTTTCCCCCCAACAGCTCCCCATTTCAGTCCAACAAGTGGCTCTTTCTCTTATAACAATAAATACAATACAAAATAACGGAAATAATTAGGCCACAATTATAAGAGTTATATGGCTTAGCATATATTCCCAATGATAATTATTTATCCTTAAATTTATTTTTGTTTATATGTGTGTGCTAGGATCTTCTGGACAGGTAATAAGCTATGTGTCCAGGGTGACATTTATACTCTGTGAATACCTAAATTGAAATTTATTACATAACAATAGTTTTCCTTCAAAAATTTTCCATATGACAGAGAAAATGAGAGAAAGCCCTAATCTTAACTTCTCAATGAATCTCATATCATATAATTTGCTAAGAATTTAAATTTCAGACATTGACATGGATTCTGGCTGATTTTCTTGCAGTTTCTAGTTTGGAAATTCATATCAATGAAAACAGAGGGTGGAAACTGTGAGCCGTGATTTCTTTTGTACAAATACAGTAACCTGGTCTTCATGTACCATGTATTTGTGAGATATCCTTCAACAGTTTCCACAGAACAAATATGCACCACATTTTGTTATTGAAAATTGCATTTGATAATTCTGCTCATTCAGAGCTCTTTGCTGTTGGTTCTGGGCAAAGCACTCTTGAATAAGCAAGGGTACACTGGCACTATGGTATGATAATAACTTCACACTCCCATATCTCCTTCATGTACCAGTGGGTTATCATATAACACCATTATATTTTCATAGAGTAAGTATTCTGTTCCTTATTCATGGCATAAAATGGACCTCATTGATATACTTTATTCTGTTGCATTGCTCTATTTATTTGCAACTTTTTCCAACCCACTTTTATAAGATATTAATACAGATGTTTTTGGATAATTATTTATTTTATCTTTAGGAGTTGTGACTTGTATAGTATGCATTTGTTTCTAATATGCATAAAAATCATTTTAATGTTCTGGAAGCAAGTGAATGATGTGTTATTCTCAAAGACATGTGGTAGAAGTCTTCACCCTTACATGTTACTCCTTAAACATGTGTGTTGACCACCACACATTTTCTTCATTTTAGAAAATTGGAAATAATCTCTTTGAATATCAGTTTCTTTATATTTAGCAATGCTGAATAGCAATGAGCAAATTTATATATTTTTGCTTTCTATTTCCAACTTTCCATAATAATAAAACAGGCTAATATGGCACATAAGAAAATATTTTGTTCTCAATAAGTTTACAAGGTTTGAAATGAAAATTGCATGCATTCCATGTGTTAAATATTTATTATGATCATTTTATGGTTTATTTGAATGATCACATACTTGTTTCATTTCAAACATATGAATAATGTCCCATAAAATTACTGATATATCATTTGTCATATGGAGACAGCAGAAATGAGTCCTTTCATATGTAATATAAATGCAATATTTTACTTGTAATAATTACCCAAAATAATGGATATATTTGCCACTTATCTTGGGGAAGACAAAACCTACATGCAATCTCACTACTAAGAAATTCCTGGAAAATGATTTGGATGCCCTCACATCTACCCAAATGCAAAATGCCGAAAAGTTAAAATGTGTGCATGATTCATGAAACTAAGAAATTTTGTGTATAACAGATTTCTCCTTAGAATGATCTTTGTATTTAGTATAGAATTTTTCAGTCCAACCGAGAATCCCTAGTTTGTACCAGAAAGACTTGTGATACCAATGTTTAAATTAGTAACTAGAAGAATAGCATCCACTTCAGAATGCCTAAGATCACTGATGTTGGAATTGCTAGTAGAGTGATGAGTGAAACATTGGTTCCTGTGTGTGTGTGTGTGTGTGTGTGTGTGTGTGTGTGTGTGTAACCATGCATGTGCATATGCACTATTTTCTATCTTAAGTAGTCACTGGAATAATATACTATATTTTATGCATTTCTAGGAAGGAAGCACTAGCATTTGATTTTCATAGCTTAATCCTGGGAAATTTTTCTTCATACATAAACTTTATAAACTGGATACAATTCATTATATCTTCATTTAAATATGAATTACGATTTACTAAGATATTCTTTGTCGGTCAGAAGACCTGGAAAATAATCAAATGGATGAAAGTGAGATCATAAAACTATCAAATTTATAATATTTAAGCACTCAAATACAAGACTTTTGATAAAGTGCATTCTGTCTCACACTCATTTCCACTAACTTTGTTCTATAGGATGTTAATATAGACAAAGCTTTATACTGATATACCTTGTTAGCAAGACAGTGAATGTATAGTTTAGTTAATCAACATGAATTTATAAATTAATAGTCCTGGTTATAATGTGAATTTTAATTCAGCACGACTTCAAACTGTTAGGAACCATTCTAGATTTGTTTGTTGGTTAGGTTGGTTGGTTGATTTGGTTTTTTGTTTGTCTGTTTGTTTTTTGAGGGTTTTTTTTTTTTTTGTTTCTATTTTTATGGCTTGCTAGTAACCTGGGTTGATGTGCTGGATTTAATCTATCAAAACTGAAACTGAATCGGCATTTAATCTGCTTCCTCTTTGACTTATTGAGATCAATAATACACATTCTCCTTCCTGTCAGATTTTTTGATGTATTTTAAGCAGTACAAAATTGTAGAGGTTGGTCTAAAAGAGGATAGCCAAATTAAGAGCATTGCATACAGAAAATTTCATTTCTGCGTCCTAACCCTCATGTGATATCTTCTTTGTAGGGTGAACCTGGAGAAGCAGGGAATCCAGGGCCTCCTGGTGAAGCTGGCTCAGGTGTAAGTTCTGAAGTGGTAAAACTGTTATTGGGCTTCAGAGATGTTTGAAATTCTTTTCAGAATATTTACACATTAAACTTGAATCCTAACAATATCTGTTAGGAATTTTTTCTCTCCCTTTCCAACTTAATAAATATGAACACAACTGAAAAGACATGTTGTTTAATAACTGAAAATACTCTGCATATTTTAATTAGTATATAAGTTTTAAAAGATCACATTTTCAGAAGTTAAGCCATTAAAACTATAAGGTGTACATTATATACATTGTGTTTGGTGAACTCTCCATAATAGAAACAAACCAACAAACCTTGCTTCATTAAATAAACATTTATTAATTAAAATTGAGTATTCTAGTATAAATTAGGTTGCTATTAAAATTCTACACTCACTTGGCAACCTAATTTTTTTTCTATCTAGCTTGCAGGATTCACAACTACTGGCATTTAGTTACTTCAGCTTGGATTCTGATAGACACTTAGAAGTGCAGAATCTGACTCTAAAAGTAGAGACCTCTCCAGCCTACTATACTGATGTTAAAACATTGAAACTGAGCTTGTAAAGTAACTCTTCCTCTTCTGTTCTGTAGGGTCCCAAAGGAGAGAGAGGAGAGAAAGGGGAAGCTGGGCCCCCAGGTGCTGCAGGTCCTGCTGGTGCTAAAGGACCACCAGGTGATGATGGCCCCAAGGGAAACCCGGTGAGTTTGTCCTCTTTAAGGTGAAGTGTATGCCAAATTCATTTCTTAGCTTTTCATAGAAAAATTAGAAATGTGGGATTCTCATGAAACCAGAGTAATTATTCCATTTCATATATTCACACACATTCCTCATTTCATTCTGTTTTATTCATTTTTCTATCTAGAGCATATAAACCAAACTTTACTATAACTTTAACCTCTTAAATTAAAAATACAACATTGTGAGACTTCACTTTTAATCTGTTTATATTCCTTTTATAACATCTCTTTAGGGGCCTGTTGGTTTTCCTGGAGATCCTGGTCCACCTGGAGAACCTGGTCCTGCAGTAAGTTTCATGAAGAAATAAAAGGATGCTTTGGTGGGGATGTTGCCTGAGTCTTTAGTAACAATTTAAATGTGTTTATTGAAAGTGACCTTCTACAGACAGAAAGCCAAATGAACCAAAGGAAATCACACCGATGACAAGATCTATCCAGCTAGCGACTCTTGCACTTCTGTTATATGATTCTTCTGTTCATTTAGACAATTGAGCCTTTTTTGGATTGCCCAAACAGATTATCTAAATTGCAGCTATATTTTTATTTAAAACTTTCAAGTCTTTCTTAGTCTCATTTATTATGTAAATCTTACCTTGAATTGCATCATATCTGTTCCTGATTGAAAAAAATATACTGAGTCTTTGTACTTTCTTTATATCAAAGGTATACCTTATACTCAGGTAGGCAAAGAGCAAGAAACAACATAATTAAGTATTATAGTTTTGTTTGTCATCTGATCGCAGTTTGTAATAACAGTATACCAAGGTAGCCTATGGAAATTTCATACCTTTATAAAAATAAAATATAACAAGAAATATTTGGGTTAATTTTCACTGTCAATTACAGGGGCAAGATGGTGTCGGAGGTGACAAGGGTGAAGATGGAGATCCAGGGCAGCCTGTAAGCAATAAACCTTCCTTTTTTTTCTCATCTTACATAGCCCCATGCATTTAAAAAGAGTTTATTCAAAGAGAGCACTCCTTCAAAATAAAGATGATTGTATATGTTGTGTGTCCATTTCTCAAAAGTATGTCATCATATGTCCTCGAAGTTGCCCTACTATCAATTTTTGTTACTTAGCTATTGTTTATTGTTTTTAAATTTTTGTATATTTTTATCTCATACAATACATCTCAACTGCAGCTTCCATGGCCCCCAACTCCTCGCAGTTGCCCCCCACCTCCTCTCTCCCCCAGAATATAGGAGGCCTTTTACATCAATGGAACATCACACACAAACCCTCACATCAAGGCTGAACAAGGCAACCAAGTAGGAGGAAAAGGGTTCTAAAAGAGGACAAAAGACTCAAGAGTCACCCCACTCGCATTTATTTCTAAAGACTATATTTTAAATACAAACAAGTTATATAAAAGACAGTCAGACTAATAGATTCTTGTAGTTCATAAGCTATTTTAGCCAAGAAGTGAGGAGAAAGCATAATATAAACATTTTAATCATTTTTAGAATGACACAGAAGTATTTTGGCCACATGGGTTACTTAAGAAAGTAGAAAATATGGAGGATATTGACTTATATAGGTTTGAAAAACTCTGAGTCTCCTGAAAGGTTCTGTTCCTTAAGTGTTGGAAGTCTAAGGTATATTTGTGGCACACATCTCACATAATTGTGCACACAGTGGCATAAAAAGTGTTAATTTTGTACGAAAAGAAATTTAGAGGCGGTAGATAAATATGCTCATAGTTTGTAAGATAAGACTTGTCATGTATCTGTTGGGTGTTTGCTGCATCCTTATTGCCACTTTTTAAAAGGCATAGGTTTCATAAGGAAATCATACGAGCCACTTTCTTGTATCCATGAAGAGGTCTGCTAAATAAGTTTACCAGCACAGTTTATATAAATATAAAAGCAATTTTTATATGGTAGCTGAGGCTTTTAAGAATGATTGACATGAATGCATGAGAAAAGAATCAGTTTAAGTTCATATTGGGAGAAATTATGTTGGCTATGAAACACGCAGCTTATTAAACAGTCCATTTTTACTTTTATGTCTAACTGCATTCATTTATAGGGTCCCCCTGGTCCATCTGGTGAGGCTGGCCCACCAGGTCCTCCTGGAAAGAGAGTAAGTTTTTATTTTCATTCTTTATTTGAATTATTCACCCTGTGTCTAGATTGGTATTACCCATGCAAGCTGTAGGTGGCATATAAGGAGGCAGGAAAAATAACCAGTTTCTTCAGTTTGTCAGAATCATCATTAACTTAGAATACACTTTAAACATTTTACTATCACAGTATAAAAGAAACAAATAACTACTCCATTGGGAGTTACCTGCTTCTCTGAACAAATATTGACTGTTATTAAATAATTCCAACTCCTGATGTTCTCCAAGGGGAGAAATGCCCAATGTTTATTGCATACATTTTGAAAGCATGAATACATATCAGTAGTTTGTGGCACACATCCATTTGTATTGTAGATTGTCTTATGTTTTCAAATTTCATGGACTTGGAAAAAAAGATTTTAATGAAACAGTTTTCATAAAAAATAGCAGCAAATTCATAGCTTTGGTCACAGTAACAGTTGCTTGGAAGGTAAGAAGTTTCAGTGGGGAAAAATGCTTACTTACCAGCAAGCCTGATGTCCTATGTTCAGTTCCCTAGATCCACAGCCAAAAGGGAGAACTGACATCTGCAAGTTGTCCTTTGACCTCCATACACATTCTTTGCCATACATGCACACAGACACAAAATAAATAAGTGTAAAATATGACAAAAAAAACCTGAATACAGGAGAACCAAAGAGATTTAAAAGATTTTAGTTCAATTAGAAATAATAATTTTGTGTATTAATGGATAAGTTTGACATTTTAGTGTATATTATAACATGCATTGATAAAACAGGTTAATTACCTTTCTCTCTCCTTGTACTTCTTATATTTGAAGGTTCTGCTTTGCAGATGTTCATAGACTACATATTAGGATATTATTAACTGTAGACATCCCACAACTATAATGAGGCTAATAAAAACTAGGTTTTATTCTTCATTTGTGCTTTTGTTCCCATTAACTAGTATTGTCTTGCCCTCCTCCCTCCACTCTTCTGAAAAATAACTATCCTATATGCAGTTTACCTTTTACTTATAAGTGAGGGCAAGAGCCACATTTCTTCTAGTGTCCAAGTCTGCCTTGTTTCACATGACATAATGTCTTCTGATTTCATTCAGTCTCTCACAAATGACAGGATTCAACCTTTCTTTATGGCTGACTAACATCCCATTAGATATAACTGCTACATTTTCAGTAGGCTTTAATCTGTTAATTACATATTTTTGTAATCATTACTGGTGTTGCAATGAGCATAAGAATGCTGGGAGCTCTTTGATAGGCAGATTTAATTCCCTTTGGAAATATAATCAGTAAGGGGAGAGCTAGACCATATGTTAGATCTACTTTTATTCTATTTGAGAAATCTCCATAGTGTTTTCCATGTAGATATACTATTTTAAATTACTGAAACAATGAATAGCAGTTCCTTTTTAAGTATCTTTTCAGCATTTGCTGTTTTAATAATAGTCATACTAACTGGAATATATGACCACATTATGGCTTTGGTTTATATTTACCTTGTGAACATTTCGAAAGTATCTGTGGTTCATTTCTACTTTTTCTGACAAATGTCCACTCAAATAGTTGGCCCATTTTTAATCAAATCCCTCATTTGGTAGTTTGTTGTTGCTGCTGTTTCCAGTTCCTTTTATGTTCTGCACTTTAATCCTTTGTCAAGTAGTTGGCACATTGTTTCACCTCCTGTGTGCTGTGAGTATATTATGCCATTTGTCTACTTCTGCTGTTTTGTCTTCTTTTCTGCGTTTTGGCAATCATCAAAAACTATTGTTCATGCAGATGTCTTGTGGTGTTCCTACTATGCTTTCTTCAACAAGTTATTTGTGTTTGGTTTTTATTATGATCTATAATCCAGCCTGAGATGATTTTGGCAAAAAAATGATACTCAATATTACTTTTTAGCACTGTTTAACAGATGCTGTTCTTTCTAAAATGCCTGATTTTGACCCCTTGTTTAACATCAGATATCTGTAGATATGTGGTTTCTTTCTGAGATCTCTACTCTAGTGATCTGTCTTTGTTTTTGTTTGGTTGGTTTTTGTTTTGTTTTTTTTTTTTTGCCATGTTATTTTATTTACTGTGACTCTGTTGTACAACTTGAAACTAGGCTTGCTGTTTATGATCAAAATTCCATTGGCTATTGAGAGTATTTGGTTCCTCTACATGAATTATAGTACATATTAATTGTAAGGTTCAGTGTAGCTCTACAAAGAACACTTGGTATATTGTTAGGTATTCTTCAGGATTGTGGACATTTGCTTTAGATTTGTACTTCCTTGGTAATTTTCTTTGTTGCAATTTTCATCTTTTCTTTTTTTGTTTTTCTAGACAGGGTTTCTCTGTATAGCCTTAGCTATCCTGGACTCACTATATAGACCAGGCTGGCCTCGAACTCAGAGATCCGCCTGCCTCTGCCTCCTGAGTGGTGGGATTAAAGGCAGGCACCACCACCACCCTACCTTTTTCTATCAAGTTTATTACCGTCACTTTCTATGCAGTTTATTGTATTTTTAATATTCTCATTTGCTGAATATAAAGGTTCAGTAGCCCTTCTGTGGTGAGTCTTTACATTAACCTACGTTTAGGTTAATCTCTAGGTGATTTTTCACACACACACACACACACACACACACACACACACACAAAAAGACGTGAATCCTTTCTTCTTACTACTGTGTCCTATTTGTTTCTCTAGCTAATGCTCTGGATGAAATTTTCAGTAGCATTTTACTTAGGATGTGTGTGAGTGTACATCCTCCTCTGGTTAAGGAATTTAGAAGCCACTACCAACTTTTCCCTGTTATGTATGATATTATTTGCTGCTGTGCTGTATTTACATATTTCTAATGCTGAATCTCAGTCTTTCTGTAACTAATCTGTTCAGGGACTTTACTAAAAAGGTTTGGAGATTTATTGACTTTTTTATATTCATTGATAAGATAACATGACTTTCATTCTTCACCATCGAGTGCAATATATTTATTTATTTGTGTGTTTGAGATGTGCTTCCACATGGACGTTTTTCCCATATTGAATATTCTCTCATTGAGCCTTTGTATCTCAGCAGTATAATTTGAGTTGAGATTTATAAACATTTCACTTTGAAATTTTAGTTATTATAAAATAAATTGATTTTCCAGTTGCATTACTTCAGATCTTTTGGATGAATAGTGGTGTAAACTTTGTAAATGGTTTAAAATTGTTTTTGAGGAAGTAGTAAATCTTTTATTTTCTACCAGCCTGAAATGATGAAATATAATGTGCTAGTTAATGGGGCAATGAAGTCAAATTCAGACTTCTAGTAGATTAACTTCACCTGCATCACTTTGAACAGGTTACTAATCTTCTCTTTCTCAAGGGACCTACCCCCTGTGGTCGGGTAAACAAAATGTTAGTCAATGCCCAGACAATAAGTGTCCATATAACATACTTGACTACTAGGCATGTTTTTATTTATGAAGTAGTTACTAAATAAGAATGATTATAAAAACATATGTTATTTATGAACTTACACTGCTGCCTTCCAGAATAAGTTATTTTCACCTAATAATTTCTAATATGAACTTCTGTGTCATTGGGATATTTAGCATAAATGATGTCTTTAACATATTCAATTATGTGTCCACTTATAAGTATGTTTATATCATTTATATTCATAGTTGAAAGCATAGAAAATATAAATCTATCAAGTTATAGTTATAAAACAAATATTTTATATGAGTTAAAATCATTGATTATTGGTGCTTGAATCAACATCGATTCATCTCAGAAAACTAATGTTGAACAGAATAAATTTCACTGACTTAAGATAGATCAATTACTTTGGCATTAACAATGGTTGTTGTCAGATATGGGTAAGTGGCTATTCTACAGTGGACTTTGTTGGGTAAGTTAGTTGTTTCTATTTTGTAATATTTACAAAATGTGAGGGACTATCACTTATTTCATCTATCATCTAAAATCAACAACTTAAAATCTATAACTTTAAGAAATAAAATAGGCCAACTATAATCTTAATTTTGTATCAATATACAAAGATCAATATCGATGTAATCCAATACAATCTTATTTTTGCACAATAAACAATGGTCAATACCACTTTAGCCAAATAATCTACTAATTTTGTATCAATATACAAAGGTATAAGGGCATATTCAATAATCTGCCCCTTCTTCTTGGACCTTCCTGTGCTATGTCTATATCTCATTTTTCTCAAGCCCATGCACTCCTACATAGGAGAGGAAGAAGGATACAGAAAAGGAAAAGTAGGAAGTCCCTGGGGCTAACCTCCAAAACCCATTAAGACAGGACCATTTATCAGCTTGTAGTCTCTTCCCCTACATATCAGAGTTTTCAGTTATCCTTCAAATAACCAAAAAGAAGGGCGGAGAAACACCTTCCCCACCCTCTGGGCATGGGACATCGCTCTCTTAAAGTAACTTCCTGCTGATTTGGGTCGTAGTAGACCTGTTTGGGGCCCGAACCCAAATGGAAAAAATGGTTAAAAATGTTAGTACACTCCTTTTATGTTCAGTCCTTCTGTTCTCAGCTGTTTAGATGACCTAAGGGGTTTGTAGGCAGAAGCTGATCTTGCAGGCTTCACTGAGGTTCCTGCCAGGGCATTATGTAGAGCTGAACGGTCCCAGTGACATTGGATTGCTGTGGTGGTTGCAGGCCCCCGATGGAGACAGCTATTGAGGAAGTCTGCCAGGCAGAATCAACTGGGTCACTCGTCCTCCTTGGTGCCTGATTCTGCTCTCTGCTGAGGTTTCCACTGTCCAGCCGTCCCTGGGCTCCCCTAATGGACACTTCGATTCTCCTGGAACAATAAGAACAGAGCCCTGCCCCAATCCCAACCCTAGGACAATTGCCATCTTTTTTTGGGGGGGTGGGGGGGTGGGGGGGGCTAGGTAGTACTTCTCCTGAAGCAAATTTGGCCTTCTGACAACATACAAAGCGTTATCTTTCAATCTGGGTTAAAGCATTGCTTCAGAAAAATTACAGGTGCCATTTAACCTTCCCAATTGTACAGCTATTTAATTAACTCAAATGTGTTACTGTGTGTTACACACATGTCAGCTTCATGATGAGTTTTATATTTAAATTTCCATATAAAGAATTTATTTGGAACTTTATGCATTTACCTTTGCATAATCTCCTATCCATTTGAGATTCAGAAAAGTCTATATAAAGCATAGGCCAATCCCACAGCATGCATCCATTGGGTTGCTTTGTCCAGCCTTAATATAAGGACTTTTGACTTGTCTTATTGAATCTTGATTTTTCCTCACTGGCTGTCTTCTCTTGGAGGCCTGTTCTTTTCTGAAGAGGAAATGGAAGAAGAGGGGAGTTGGGAGAGAGATGGAAGGAGTGGAAGAAGTGTAAACTGTATGAGAGAGCAACCTATTTTCAATAAAAATACTGGCATAAATAAATAAAAAGAAAAAATTACCTTTAAAAAAAAAAGAAACAAAATAGGCTATTTCATTTATAAATATGGCCTAAATAAAAATAAGTTTATTTAACATGCTCTTATAAATTATAAAGTCAATAAAGTAAGGCAAGAAAATGATTAACATTAATTTAATATATGCTATTTATGTGATATAAAGTGGATTGTAATGATTAGAATTAATGTGATAAATTTTTAAATTACCAATTAGGAATTATATTATGCAGTGAATACAGTCACATACAAAAGCATATAATAATAGTTAATATAAGAAACCACTGGCCTGAATCCTTCCCAGTAGACTATTTCCAGTATTATTAGTAAGTACTTTAGTGGAATTATCTTTTTTGATTCTTGGTGAAGTATTTGAATGTCATCACATCAAAATTGTAGAATATTTCTGCCTACTCATTTAAAATAACAATTGAAATTGTGAAGGTCTGTTTTTAAACTGTTCTAACCTTTATAATCAAAATTAGGTGACTTTGTATGCATGATTTATTTGTCGCATAGAAACTGTGATAACTACTCCTGGCTTACAAAACTATTCGTATTCATTTTGATGTAGTGAATCAAACTGAGGTCATCACTACTGAGCATAAAATGTACAGGTTTTCCTCCATTGAACTGTGAGGTGAAACCTGAGAGAGCTCCTTCGCTCAATAACTTTTTAGAGTCGGTTTAATAAGCCAACATGCTAAACTGACTTTATCTGAGTGACAAAATAATCTTTTGTCCATCCATGTAAGATCTATTTTAGTGATGTGGGAAGCTATTCCAGTTTTTAAAACTTTAATAATGAGATACAGTTCACCTTAACACTAGGAATTAAAGCTTTAACTCTTGTAAAGACAGGTCAAACTAGTTGATTTAGTCAAAAGTTCAATCTTTACTTAAACAAAAGTGTTAGTTTAACTTCAGATAATTTGGAGAATAGAATTTGATCAAAATATAGTGCACAAAATTTTTAATTAATTTAAAAATGTTTTAAAAGATAGAAAAAAGGGATTGCTTTCCTACAGCACTTTTCTAACTTGTAAACCTAGAAAGTGGGTTCCTTAATATTGTATTAGCATGATAAAATAACATATAATGTGAGTTCATTAGAATCAAACAAATGTAGTTGTGAAATGATTTGGCTACAAAATAATATAATTTGTGATTGTGATTTTCTTTGCTTCTAGTTTTATATTTACAAAATTAGTATAATAACTTATTTCTCAGGCTAAGTAAGGATGAAATTCGATTATATCATGCATAATTAAAACAATGAGCAATTACTCTATAGTAACTTCATAGAAAAATTCATTTTGCTTAAATTAGTATTTCTACTTTGTCCTTTGTGTTTTAATAATAATCAGTTCTGAGCTCACTGAGTGACACACATACAAAAAGTATTCAAATTAGTAATTAATGGATGTTTTTATGTTGAAGTTGGTATTTATATTAGGAATTTGAAGCATTAATTTATGTAACAAATATTGTTAAGGTTTTTTTTTAATTTTTTTTGCAAAAAAAGTGAAATCATTAAATTCAATTCCATTTAGGTTTTTTGATTAAATGTATTTACAAAGCAATATAAGTTTTGGAATATGTGGCAACAGCATGACTAAACTGAGAGTTAGTTGTGAGTGAAGCATGTAGAAACAAAAATGTATTAATTCATCATTCTGTGCATACACTGTACAGAGTAGATGCTGTAAATTGAAGATGAACTGAGAATCTCTCTCTGTACATCATCGTGTTCCAATCAGCCAGCACCAATATCTGATGCAAGAGTTAGTTTAATTTTGCTTCTGTGAATGCACATACTTGCTTAGACATGAAAAAGAGAATTACAGCAAACCGGTTCAGAAAAGGAAACTCACTCTCGATTACCCTTCAGGAATGTGGTTTACTGGGAGAAAGAGCAGAGACCCATGTTGGGCCTTACCAAAGTTAGGGTTTGTAAACCACTTGCAAGATTAGGAAAGAAACAGATCAAACTGTTACAAACAACATTACAGGGACTTGAAGAAAATCTTCCCATTGAAACCTAGAGAGTTTCTTCATTGAAAAGGATAGTTTAAAATACTAGTAAGAGAAAGAGCGGGCAAACAAAACCATTAAGGGTGGGGAGGAGCCTTAGGATAAAGCCTTCAAAGAAATGTCTCAAACAAAGAGTTTTATCCAAACATTTCGAGAAATGACTCTTGCTAGAATGCTTTCACAAAGGAGATATAAATAGTATGTATAAAGCTCAATAACAAAATATTTGGGTTTTAGGACCTTTTAGAGGGTAGCAAGGTGTTTCACACTATGCAATTTTAGTCTGAGGTAGCCTATGTGTCAAGAATGAGTGAGGATCTAAGTACTGAGTAAGACCATAAGTTAGGGTTTGTAAACCACTGCAGCAGATAGCTGCAGAGGGGTGTGTCCTGAGTTCTTCATGCTGAGATCTGGCCTGTTAGAATGACCAGACATGACAAGGCCAGTGATTTAATAACACTCCTGCACAATGATTGTAATATCTCTTCAGCAGTCTTTTTTTTTCTTTTTTTTTTATAAATACTTTATTTTTTTTTCTTCAAGTTACATCTCAGTTACAAACCCCTCCCTATCCTGCCCTTCCACCCTCTTCCCCCCAGAAGTTTCCCCTTTCACTCCAACAGATGGTTCCTTCTCTTATAACAGTAAATACTATACAAAACAACAGATATAAATATGCCACATTTATGAGAGTTAAATGGCCCAGTATACCTTCCCAATGTCCAGTTTATACATATTTGGCCCCTGACTTTAACATTCTACTATCTAACCATCTCCATGAGTTTAAAGGTCTATATCTGACTCAACATTCATATTAACTTGCAACACACTTTTAAGAGTATCTTCTTAGATCTATAACACTCCTGCACAATGATTGTAATATCTCTTCAGCAGTCTTATGAGATGGTTCAGTACCTTACAACTCTTTAGTCCACCCAGAATATATAGTGTTCAGTATGCACTGTATAGCTTAACAAAAGGAACATGTCTCTTATTGTTAGTTTGCAATGGATGCAAAAGGAAGTAAACCAGTAATTAACTTGCTGTGATGTTTTATAGTGTAAATTGAAATAACTAGACACTTATATAATGTTATCACTTTTTCTGCAAGAATCTCACAAATGGGCAAGATTAATAGAATATTGATTAGAACATGATGTGTGACACTTAGAAACATCATTCTAATGGTTATTGAACAAGTAGGAAAATTAAGTTTTAGCTTTGTAGTACATGTTCCTTATCATGAATGTTTGATAAAAAATACTTTGTTAAAGTACTGGAAAGTTGTGCAATTTATATCAATGAGCCATGGAATTTTAATACATGATAGTTAGTTTTTAATCCCTGGGTCTTTATTAGAATATTTCTAAAATCAATTGTTGTGAGGGCCCCTTCTTTATGGAAATATAAACAGGATCTTTAGCCACAGCAATAACCGAAGTATGATTCCACCAAGTTTCAACCAAAAGGATCATTGAATTTAAAGATTTTCGTAAATATAAAGAATACATTTAATATATGTTATATTGTAATATATTATATTATTATTATTATATTATATTATGTGTTACCCAACTCAGATATTGTACAAGTGCAGAATGTGCTATCAACTTCCAAGGCACATTTCCATCTCAAGTTATTGAGTTCACTGGGTTAGCTTGCAGTGTGTGGGTGAACCTGTGCAGCCACATTGGAAAGTCTTCAGGTCACATAGATGATGGATTCCTCATAACTATGCATATTAAGTTAACATCCCATACACACATACCTATGTACTGCTGATGCTGCAGTATAATTAGAGCAGATTAGCTTACAAATGGCTCTGAGCAGCTAGACTCTCACACTGTGCACAGATATCAACATGCAGACTTCCTGAACATTGCTGTGCAAGCACAAAGCCACAGGATGGACAGACATGATGATGTTTTTCAGGTACTCACAGGCAGTTCAGGAAGTCTGCATGTTGATATCTGTGCACAGTGTGAGAGTCTAGCTGCTCAGAGCCATTTGTAAGCTAATCTGCTCTTCTCACACTGTGCACAGATATCAACATGCAGACTTCCTGAACTGCCTGTGAGTACCTGAAAAACATCATCATGTCTGTCCATCCTGTGGCTTTGTGCTTGCACAGCAATGTTCAGGAAGTGAAGTCCTTATCACACGCACACACACACAAAAATATCTCATCTACCTACACTGTAAGAATCAGGTCTGACATTAAATGCTCTGGAATGTCTTTTTCTTCTAAAATGGATCAAATACATACTTTATATACTGACTTCATCTTCATATAATTTATGTGCAGTTTTATTAACTTACATGTCTGTCTTTGTATGAAATTTCTGTATATTCCTGAGGTTTTTATTTTATTTTGTATTTATATTCTACATACATAACACATTTTGGGTCACAAATGATATTTATGTATTTGAGACTTGAGTGACAGAATAAACAAGTACAAATCATGTTGTAAACTATCAATAATGGAAAGAAAATATATGATATTATTTCTTATGAATAAGAAATGTAGTGATTTTTAGTGATAAACTTAACTATTTTCTTTTATTCAAACTTATGAGAAATAACTACAAATAGATTCTCCCGTGGGACTTGAATTTATCTGTTGTGCTGCCATTTCAGAATATAAAGACAGGGTAACTTATAAGGAAGAAAATTCATTCGGTTCATAGTTGTACAGGGTGAGCACTCAACATAAATGGTCTATACCTAGGAAAGGACTTCATAGCACATTACCGTAATATAATGATCATGAAGAAAGATAGTGGAGGGAGAGCCTTGGAAAGAGGGAAAGAGAAAGAAGGAGCAAGAAAACAGAGGGAGACTATTGCTCCAGTGAATTTTACTATTCCTATTTTCAAAATAATAGTCATTGTGGTATCTTAAAATACACATTCCATTGACTTGTGCAACAGGACAATTACTCAACATTGTTGTAGTAGAAAAAGGTAAAGCATGTGCCCAAGAGATACTGCTGAATAAATAAATGTACTACATGTCCTGCAGGATCTGCTTCTCCCTCTTAGAAAGTATGCCATGTGAACACATCAAAGGCATGCACTTAAAGTATCTTTATTATTCAGTATATTTCTACCTACTTGAGGAATAGTTCATAGAATGTATACTTATCTTGGATTTGATTTAATGCACTGCAAATGTCCACTGCATATACATGAGTGTAAATGCAATGACTGAGTGTAACTGAAACATTCCTAAAGATAAAGATCCAAATAATTCTTGATATATTCAAGTAACTCTGAGTAATTCAATATAATCTCTACCACTTACACTCATAGTAAGTATTTCATTTATCAGCATTTTTGAGACTTGCTTTCAGCATGTAGCTCTGGGTAGCCTGGAACTCATTATGTAGACCAGGCTAGCCTCAAACACAGCAATCCACCCGCCTTTCTTCCTGTGTGCTGGGTTTTAAATTATTCACCACTATGCCCACCTCTTGACCAGCATTTTTAAGGAGCTGCCTTTTTAGCATCTACACTGATGTTATCTAATGAATTTCAGTATACTTAGTGGGTGATTTATATTAAATTATATAAATGGGAGTTTTTATATGAAATTAGTGTTAAATTTTGGCATTTTGTTCTAAACAGAAAAGTAATATCAAACTACAACTTAAAAGTCCAGCAACTATTCCCACAATTACATATAACTCCTCATAAGTGTTGCGTTTAAGGTGGTACGTATCTAAGTACAATTTTATATTTACAGGGTCCTCCTGGAGCTTCCGGTGCAGAAGGAAGGCAAGGCGAAAAGGGTGCTAAGGTAAAATATGAAGAGATGTGTTAGGCAGCTTCATGCATGCATCAAAAGTCATCTATTTCAGCACGTTAAATAATAATATGAGCTTTATCATTATTAATGTGCACGCATGTTTCATTATTAATGTGCACATGTTTTTTTCATTTTCAAACAGGGAGAAGCTGGTGCTGAAGGACCTCCTGGGAAAACTGGCCCCGTTGGACCTCAGGGTCCTTCTGGAAAGTCTGGTCCAGAAGGTCTTCGAGGCATCCCTGGTCCTGTGGTGAGCATCTGTTCTAAGAGGGGCTGCTATGAAAATAACTTTACATTTTAAAAATGTAGAATTAAAATACTTGTCAGGTTGTTGCTTCATAACTTATGTTGTATGGGAATCTAATATTTCTAATAAAGTCATTAAATAATGTAGTTTAAATAACAATAATACATTTAAAAATATATAGCTTTTTATTATTTTGTGGGAAAGTTCTAATTTATTATGCAGAAGAGAAAACTAAAGTTCTAATGTGTCAGTGATGAAAGGTTTCAGACATGAGAGTATATAAATACACATATACAGACAATAAGAAATAAAAACAACCTTACAGTAATTGTATATTTTAAGATGGTATAATTTTCAGATAACATTTTTTCTTTCTGTGTGGCCTACATTTAAAGTCATAGGTATTGTCCTCTTTAGAAAAAAAAAAGTTTTATTTTCTTTTATGTAGGGAGAACAAGGACTCCCTGGTGCTGCTGGCCAAGATGGACCCCCTGGTCCTCTTGTGAGTAACATATTCTTTTCATTATTTATAGAGAATTCTCAATATAAAATTGGTTGTAAGCTAGAATTTTTGAGTGTTTATCTTATAAAGTGGTTTGTACTTTTCAAGAAAGACTATTACACATTTAAAGAGAAAAATAATCCTGATGAGAACATATAAAATATGCTGCTTGGTCCAAAGACATTCCTTTTTCATACACTTTAGATGAAAAATATCTTTTCAACTCAGAATAAGATGTTATTAATAGTGCAGCTAGTCATTTTCTCAGTGCCGTTATCTAAAATGCATGTGATTAAACTTTGTTTCCTTGTCCTTCCTTTAAAAACAAATATTGGCACATGAAGTTGGTAGCTGCCCAACTAGATGGTTCTCTTTGTGAAATAAATAGCACATTGTCCCATGCTCTGAAAGCATGTGGTTGTTTTATGTTGAACTTGGACACTAAAATGAGCTTTACATACAAACAGCATGCTTGATTAGTGCAGTGAAGCACTGGCTTGGCCAACATCTTAGGGTTCAAAGTTGCTCTTGCTAAAGTATGGGC
This sequence comes from Lophiomys imhausi, assembly GCA_907164525.1. Classification (NCBI taxonomy): domain Eukaryota; kingdom Metazoa; phylum Chordata; class Mammalia; order Rodentia; family Muridae; genus Lophiomys; species Lophiomys imhausi. Next base: position 638,080 of record CAJQZJ010000929.1, read on the forward strand.
ATGAAATGAGAGTGAAAACATGTTCTTTAAAGTCACTGTTTACCAGGCCACTTTGCTTTACACATCAATTCAATTGGAAGAAGTTTGTAAACATTGATTTTACATTGCTATTCTAAAAGATTAACCCAACAAAGTTCTTAGCAAGGAGGGAGTAGAATACAGTTTATTTTAAATAACCAAATCCTTTCTTAACATAATTTGAACTTTGTTCACATTTCTCTTATCCTAAACATAGTTTTTGAAAGGAAGGACAGCCAGGACCAAGTTCTTAGCATGGAGGAATTAATTTGCCCCAGCATGACAAGGGCAGTGAATAAGAGACCAAGACAGGAGACAGAAGGCAAGGAAGAAGAGAAAAGAGGCAGGGGAGATAAGCGGGGCTATTTGCCCCAGAGGGTTAAGGACTGCCTCTGGATAGAGACAATACAGATTGGTCTGGAGGCAAATGGCAGTTTATACAAGAAAAAGGAGGAAACCTTGTATTATGTTGAGGTGTTTAATTTTGATTGGGCATGTTAATTAGGGTGGCCAAAGGAGGGCTTTTGATTGGTCGACTTTTATAGTTTGATAGCTGCAGCTTGGTAGTCAACCTCTTGTGGAGGGAGTGGCTAAGTAAAGGAATAGACCTTGGTAGCTAGCTTTAAGAATGTCAAGTAACTTTTTAGAAAGGTAGAGGGAAAAGGTGGGGAGAAGCAGAGGGGAAGAGGGAAAACGGCAAAACCTGCTGGTTCCATGTTCAGCCATGGCTGTGCCTGTGTTTGCCATGCTCCAAGCTGCTAGAGCCCTTCAGTTTTTACTTGTGATGAAAGTTGAGTTGGATATAGAACTTTAAACTCATGGAGATAGGTCGACAGTAGAATGTTGAAGTCAGGTGCCAAATACATATAGACTGGACATTGGGATTGTATGCCAAGCTATATAACTCTCATAATTTTGGCCTTATTACCTCTGTTGTTTTGTATTGTATTTATTATTATAAGAGTAAGAGCCATTTGTTGGACTGAAAGGGGGAGCTGTTGGGGGGAAAAGATATATCTTAAACTTAAAAAAAAGGAAGGGGATGGGTGGGTTGAGGCGGAAGAGGGTGGGAGGGTGGGACTGGAGGCGGGGTAGGGAGGGGATTTCAATTGAGATGTAACTTGAAGAAATAAAAAATAAAGTAAAAATAAATAAATAAAAAAAAGATATATACATATTCAGAAATCATCAAAACTGGAACCACAATTCTAATTACTCAGGACTTTTTTTTGCTATTCCTTTTATTAAAGGAAGCTATGAGTTCTAACACAGCCCCTATAACATCTCATAAGTGTTAGAATTTGAAATTTCACTGGAAAGACAAATTGCTTATTCAGTAACTGGATACATGTTGTCAGATCTTTAATTGACCTGAAGCGGAAGATTACTAGTAACCTACTCTTTACATAATCACATTATCATAGAGACTGAGCCCTGGGTGAAGCTGGGTGAGTGTCCAGGTCTGCTTGACTATTTTGGAAATGGTCTTGTTAGATATGATAAACTCCTGACTCCAGATTCAGAGACAGGCAAAATGCTTTCCCTAAATATCACCCTAAATTGTACCAGGATTCTTTTTTTTTTTTTCTTGGTATGTTAGATTTTCCAAAAAGTATTCTGACCTTTGAGCAGATTAAGTAGAAACACTTTACTAGTGATTTCCTTTAGCTAATGTTAAAAATAAAACCATCAGACACATTAGCTGATTAAACCTACAAAATCTGTATTTGTAATACTTAAGCAAATGTGAGTTTACACTTGTCAAAATGCTGGACAATTCAAACCCTCTTTGGAAAATTGTAATGTGAAGCATTAGAAAGGCCCAACATGGGCCTACTCATTCTCTGGCTGCTGGTTTCATTGGGAGAATATTATGGTGTAAATATATTATTTTAGCTTTTTTCAATAAATCTGATATCTGGAAAATGATACTTAGTCCTCAGGAGATGAGGGGAGGTAATGAAGGCATCTGCAGAATGCAATAATTCGAGCTTCTCTACTAAGCTAAGAAAGATTTATTTTAGGAGTAACATGTTTTAATCAGACTGAAAGGTATCTTATGGATACAGGTTAAATTCATCCCCTTTAAGCCAAACACATCGTTTAAAGAAATTAGCCATTTCATTTGCTTGTGGGATGACATTAGAAACCCTGCACCTCTCCAACTACATAATTTTAAAGACAGAATAGCAAGGGCATCTGACCCGATCATATAAAGTGATATTAAGTTTAATTAAAGACAACTGAGATATCTTCTTCTTAAGCGGTTCTTATGTTTATTAAATGAGTTCTTTGCAAAGCACTCATACAGTTAATGGATAGCAGTACTACTGAACAAAGCATTGTCAAATGCAAGAAAAATATAAATATTTCTAAATCAGTTTTGTATGTTTAGTGTGTGTGACTAAATAGTACCTAAATCCATGTATGTGTGCATATGGATTAGAAGTCACTATCAAGGCAAATAGGATTGTACTTAGTGCAGCTAGAACATAGCTCGGTGAGTCCTGTTACAGAGGCAAGCAGAGGATGCCGTTCCCAGTTACCTATGTGTTTACTCCTCTGATTTAGAAGTATGATCCAGTTTCTATGGGAGGAAAGAGGCTTAAGTGGAGATGAATGTGGAAGGTGAGACTATAATATTTGAAAGTTCAGACAGGTTTACATTGGACTTAAAAATTAATCCACTTGGAATTTGTGTGAGTAATTCTATATTCATAATATATTTCCTCATATTTACAAATACTTTAACACTCACATTTGAGACTACTCAGGTAGACTTCTGCAACTGCCTCTGTGTAAGTTCTTTTTCTGTTTCTTGAAGTTGCCTATACTTCCTATACAAATGTGTTCAACCAAAGTGTGTATCAAAGCCTTCCCATTTTGTCTTTAAAAATGTTTTGTTTGTTTGTTCAACTTCATTTTGAATTGGGTAATCTCTTTATATGGTACAGGGTGGCCTTGATTTCTCCATGTACCTCAGGATAGCTCTGATCTGAGATCTTGCCTCAGACCCCAAGTACTGGATTTCAGAAGTGACCCATCATGCTTAGCTATAAAAGTACATTTCTGTAGAAATAGGTAATTTAAACATAAATATATATATATATTCAGTCTATATATTTAAGTAACTACTCATTTCAATGATGCTGGAAATTTTCTGGTTTTTTTTGCCAGTTTTAATATCATAAATACTTTCCTTTCAGAAAATAATAAATACTTGACAACATCGATTTAAACATACAAACCTAAATAAAAGATGAAATGAGTTACTGAATTATAGTTTGATTTTTTTTCTTTAGTGCACAAAATAAATTCTGTAACAGGGTTGAAATATATAATATTGTTTAGTGCTGTTTGGAAAAATTCAGCAATACTTCTTAATTTTCTTTTCTGAGTCAAGTTTGGGGGTACAGTTTTCTTTTTCTTTTTTTTTAGTTTTCTTTTTTTAAATATTTATTTAATACTTTGGGCTACATCTTCACCACAGTGCCCTCTTTCCACCCTATCCCAGTCCCGCTCTCCCACCCTCTACCCCCTATCCCTTCAATCCCACTTCTCTGGAGTGGAGTGTCCCTACATAACAGTCCCCCACCCCAGTTCAGTGGTCATATGAGGGCCAAGAACCTCCTCATACAATGAGGGCTACAAGGCAGTACCACTAGGGCAAAGTGTCTCATTGATAGGAAACAAAGGCTATGTTCCTGTTCCCTTTGGTGCACTGGTTGTACTATAGTTATCCTGTACTATATGGCTAAAATCTGATTATAAGTAAATAGATGCCATGTGCATCCTTCTGAGTCTGGGTTAGTTCACTCAGGATGAGCTTCTCTAGTTCCATCCATTTGGCTCAAATTGCATGATTTTTCTGTTTCTGATGGCTGAGTAGTAGGCTTTACTGTTATGAGTTACAGGTCCAGGAAAATATTTCACAGGGCAAAACAGTGCTGGGAGGAGTGTTTGCTTCTGCATTTTGAAATCTTATGAATGCATGGTTCCTGTTTTTCTTTTCTCTTTATTGCTTATGAATTATGTATTACCCTAAGGACTTTTCATTTACAGTGTCCTGAAGAGAAAATACCAAACATGAACAATTGAAATCATAATTTTATATGCAGAGTTGAAGTTTTTAATATCCCCCATACAAAACCAGAGAGATTATAACTGTCTTCACTGTCATGACATTACTAATTTTTGTTTTCAGACAATAAAACATGAGACTGATTTGGGTTAGCAACATTGTCCCCCTGCATACTTTGAAACTTTTTTTCAGGACTTTATTAATTTAGAAGAATAATGCCCTTTACCTAAACTCTTTCATGAATAGTATTTATAGAAAAAAACTTAAAAATTTATTTGACACTCCAGTAATGTCTAGTGTATTTCTTCTTGACCCTGAGCAATTAAAATTACTAGCATTTCCTCCTTTTTTTTTGTCAGAATAATACAATCTGATCACATTTCACTGCATGCTCTCCATATTAGGTTATTTCATCTATAGATAGACTGATATGATGGAATTCCTCACTTTTGGATCACTTTTCAGATATCTTCAAGTTCATTCTTCAATAAAAACAAATACGAACATATATAATAATAGCACAAATCTATTATTAGAAGCAAAGATTTATTTAATCGATGTTGTCTCTCGACTGTTCTCCTCTGCACTTTGGTGTTTCTGTTGAAGAAGTTGGATTTAGAAACTAGAAAGGGAAATGGTTCATCCACTCATTCTCACAACTTTCTCCAGAGACAGCAGGGGTAACCCATCAACAGAGGAGAAAGACTGGTGTCCTCTTTGTTTACTTGTCCATAATTCAGTGTGAGATAGGTCTATACTGCTTTCCGCCCAGGCTGCTCATACTGTGACATACTATCACACTATTTGGATCAGTTCCACCCTTCTTAATATTTAAACAATATTTGGAAGCTGCTCCAAAATATTGTCTTTCACACTAAAGACTCAAAGTCTCCCTATGTCATAGAAAGGAAACCTTAGTCATACAAAACTGTGGATAGAGTAATAATGACTCATGACGTACGCTGCTATGAATAGAGTGTGCTTTCCAAGTTTCACGGTCAGAGTCATTACTACTTTTGGAGCTAAAATAATTCAGTTATTTCAAATTAATGAGATTTATATGAAGAGCTTACTTTTATTAGTTGATACATGACTTGTAACATGCAGTGGTACCTAATCAATCTAAAGGGCTTCAGAACTAAGTTGATGAGTCACATGGAAATAAATGATCTTCCACTATGGAAATCAGTCTGGCAATATCTTAGAAAACTGGGAATAACTCTACCTCAAGACCCAGCCATACCACTCCTGGGTATACATCCAAACGATTATTCACAAAACATAACGACATCTCCTCAACAATGTTCATAGCAGCTTCCTTTGTAATAGCTAGAACCTGGAAACAACCCATATGTCCCTCAACCGAACAATGGGTAAAATAAAAAACTGTGGTACATTTACACAATGGAATACTACTCAGCTATCAGAAACAAGGAAATCATGCAATTTGAAATCAAATGGATGGAACTAGAAAAGCTCATCCTGAGTGAGCTAACCCATGGCATATATTCTCTTATAACTGTATTTTAGCCATATAGTACAGAATAACTATCCTACAACCAACACACCAAATGGAACAGGAACATAGACTTTGTTACCTGTTAGTGGCACACTTTGCCCTAGTTGAGCAGCCATGTAGGTCCCCAGTGCAAGAGGAAACTCATAGCCCTCATATGACTACTGAATTGAGGGGGACTGATATGTAGGGGCACCCCACTCTGGAGGAGTAGCATAAGTGGGAGAAGGGGAGAGGGTGGGAACAGGTGGGGTGGAGAGAGGAGACTGTGATGGGGATGTAACTTGAAGTAATAAATAAACATTAAAAAATATTTAAAAAATGATTTTCCCACCCCCAGAACACATAAATTATGAAAAATCCAAAGTAGTCAATAATGATAAAATTCTTAAAATTTTGTTTTATTTAAAGAAATTTGTAGGTGAAGTATATTCTCTTCATATAAAATGTTACAAAAGATAATATATTTTATAAATATATTAAAGGACATAATACAAAAGTTAAATCTATGACAATATAAATATAATTTTTTTGAAAATATGTTTTTAACTGAAGTAAAGTTTTATAACTTCCCCCCAGTTCCCTCCCACCAAGCCCTCCCAACAACTCTTCATATTCTCTCCAGTTGATAACCTCTTTGTCTTTATTGTGATTATATACACTGATATGTGTATGTATGCATGTATATGCACAAATGCACACTCACATACTTGTGTACACACACATGCACACACACACACACTTAGCCTGCTGTGTCCATTATTGTTGTTGGTTATACTTTTTATGGTTTCAAGACTGATCGTTCTATATTGAACAAGCAATAAAGGGGCTTATCCCTACAAGAATGTAAATTCCTTTATTTCAGCAGTCATTTGCCTGTTTGTCTTAGGGCAGATTCCACAAAATTTCCCTCATTCATGTTAACATATCTATTTATATTGCCATTGTTCCAATCTTATTGATGCAGCCATTTCTAGAAGAAACTGTGTCACAGAAGCCTTCCTGGTCCCCTGTCCTTACATTTTTTTCTGCAATCCTCTTCCATGATGTTCCCTGAGCTATAGATTTTGGAGCTGTGATGCAAGTGTATGTATGCATTTGGTATGGGATCCCCCAGATCTGTTGATCTCTTCATTCTGTCCAGTTGTGATTGTGAGAGGCTTCTTTGACGAGGGATACATATAAGAATAATATTTAGAGTATAGTAAGAAATTATGCTAGCCTAGCAATGTGGAAGAAGTAGATTCTTTTGTAAGGTATATGGCCTCACTATCCTAAGAAGCTGCCCAGTTTTCCAGTACTGAGAATATTTCCCTCCTCTGGAATGGCCCTTAAGTCCAATTAAACAGCTGTTGGTTGCCACTGACATGTGAGTGTTACTTACTGCACCTTTAAGGATATCCTGCCGTACTGGTAATTGTGGTTCACAGTTGTTGCAGCTTGGTAGCACTGATTATTTGCTTCCCTCTCTTGTCAGCTTGCATAGTATTTTCTGGAGCCATTGAAGCTAGACCAAAGAGAGGAGGTTTTCAAGTAAGATGGGTCCACTCTCTGCTAGTGGTAGGCAACCAAGGTTCATATCAACAGTCTCTATTATTTCAGCAGTCACTTGCACTCCTCTGGCAAAACATCTGAAAGGAACTTGCTGGTGCCTGGGACTGGGGATTTTGTTAGTGTATAGTTCTTTTTGGTCAGCATTGTCAGACCAAGTGGCCTAAGTTACACACACACACACACACACACACACACACACAAGGATTGTGCAGAAATTACCAAAATAGAGATGACATGAAGAGGGAAACAGAGTAACAGATGTGCATTCCAGATGAGGAGAAGGGAAGGAGGTCAATACAGAAGGAAAAAGGAGGGACAAATAACAACAAGGTTGTTTATAAACCCTCAAGTAATCAAATAAATGATCCTTTCCTTCAATCCCTCTCCTGACAGTATCTTTTTTTTTTTCTAAACAGGTTTTCTTTGAACATTTCAGAAAATATACTTATTTTTGACTACCTCAAACTGTTTCTAGCAAAGTCGGGGTTTAAAGTTTGAGAACACTTGTTTGCATATAAAAGTTATCCCATAGACCTCAGTTCGGATGTTTCTGTGAAAACTGTAAGACTAATATTCACTTGCTAACATGATGTCACACGTTTCTTGAGATATTTACTTAAATAGATAAATGTCATAATTTTTGTACAGTGAAATGTTAAATCACTGAATGAGCTGTATTAATATGGAAAAATACATGTATTTATATATAAAATTATGTCACTTGAATATAGAGCTCAATTTAGAAATTATAATTAAAATGCACTTGAGGGAGAATAATTAAGAAAAGGGCTAATTGAGCCATCCTTCTTAGCCTCTCTGGATCTGTGGGTTGTAGCATGGATCTCCTTGGCTTTACAGCTAGTGTCCACTTATAAGTGAATATATACCTAATGTTTTCTTTCTGAATCTGGGGTACCTCACCCGGAATGATTTGTTGTTGTTGTTTCATCCATTTGCCTGGAAATTTCATGATGTTATTTTTTTTAATGCCTGAGGAATACTTAATTTGAGGAGAGGTGTCTAGTCTTATTGAAACTTGATATGCCTTTTTTTTTTTTGGTTGATATATCCTTGGGAGGCCTGCCCTTTTCTGAAGGGAAACAGAGGAGGAGTGGATTTGAAGAACTTTTGTGCATGTCTCTAATAAACAACCAGAAATGAACTGCAGTTATTTACCTGGGGAAGAAACCCTTACATTTTGTGTTTGTTCTTTGTTATATAATTGAAGAAGAAAATAATGTCAAGTCTATAGACTTTGAGTCAAGTCCTTGTTTTTTTCCATTAAGGTTTGTAAGCTTATGTGTGCTTCTTTGTTAAAAAAATTATATTATATTGATTATTTCCAAAACTTTGGCAGTACCTATGGCTTAGGAAAACCAATAGCTAAACTGAAGCATGCCGATCTCCTTTTTTGTCAGTCTTCTAGTTTATCATTTAGAAATCTAATTTATACATTGGTCCTGTGATCTTACAACAAAATGAGTCCACTTACTGTTTCTACAGTCCTTAGTTTGCAAGCATTTTAATCACAATAAACTTTTAAGGCAAAGAAAAATGGTCAAGCACTGTATATTCTAAAATATAGCTGTAATCAAAGCACTATATCTCAATTTGATGAAACCATTTCTGGATCACAGTAACATTTTCAATTAAGATTCAAGAACTTTAAACATTTCTTTTTATTCCTTACTTCTGTCCAGGCCATTTTTATAATGAATGCTGTTTTCATTCATTTCCTTTTGTGTTTTGTTTTTGTTTGTTTTGAGGTTTGTTTGTTTGTTTGTTTTTTTTGCTCCACAAGAGCCTTTTCTATCTTTAAGTTTTTGGAATCTTAATTTTAAATTCAGCGAACTTTCTTGAGACCCACTTTCAATGATTGCTAAAATGCCTTGCCATTCTCTACATCATATTGTATTACCTTGTTGAGTAACAGCAAGTTCTCCTTGTCTGCTGTCATTACTGTGAGAAGTTTAATGTGATATGCTAAGACAATGTTGGGCTATCAATCCGATTCCTGGATTTGACTTCCATGTCAGTTCTTACAAGTTAAATGACAGTTTATAATAAGTTAACTAGACACAAAACTACTTTGTAAGTATTGGTGTGAATATTCAAAACATAGAAATAAATTATATTGGGGTCATTGAGTATGTTATATATCTTTCTCTCCAGAGATCACAGTGAAATGTGTTTATATTCAAGTGAGTATAAACAAAACTTGAAATCAGAATTCACAGTGTTAGATATAACCTCTTGTAGTTTCAAGTTTATTTCACGGAGTCATCTTATTCTCTACAAGATTGGATATCATTCCAAGCCATCTCTATGTGACTGTTATTTAAACACAACAATATCATCATTTGCTTATTAAAAGCTTTTGATTTAATTAGTATTTTAATTTTACTGAAAATACTGTAACCTTGAAATTAGAATTTTACTCATTGAAGGGTTTGTGGACTGGATATATAATTTGCAAATCCTTTCTGTTCCAATTATTATAATTAATAATTTATGCTTTCTCCTCAAAAGAGAATCCCTATAAGTTGTATCTTATTTCAGATTTCACATACTTATTGAATTGAAATTACCAATACTGTGATTCCTCATTAACTCCATGATATTTATGGCCAGGAATTGATCTACAATCCTGGAAAATGCAATAATGCTGATTGTTATTAACCTTGACTGAACTCCCTGTTTCAAAAACCAAACTGGTTCTATAGCTCAAAATGAGAATTTTTAGTCCATAGCCATTGTATTAGTTACTTTTCTTAACATTGGAACAAAATTATTACCAGAAGAAATTTGGAGAGAGAAGGATTTATTTTGATTCTGAGTTGAATGTCAGGGAAGACATAGTGACTGAGACCAGCTACTGTCCCTGAAATGGGAACCTGAGACTGTCTGCTCATATGAAGAAAGCTGAACAGGAAGCAGATAGGAGGTCCTACCTTAGCAGCCTCCAGCCCTCCTGCCCAACCCCTACCATTCTGTGTCCTAGAGCCCAGATTTCTACAGATTTCCAGATTACCACCAAATGGAAACAGAATCTTGTGGGGAACATTTTTACATTCAAACCATAATACTTATTCTCATTATATTTATTTCTTTTCTTTTTGTTCAGGGACCTCCTGGTTTGCCTGGACTCAAAGGTGACCCTGGCTCCAAGGGTGAAAAGGTAATAGAGTAAAAGAATGTGTTATTAGGATTTTACAACATGAATAGCAGATGTGATAATTTTCTCAAAGTCACTTAAGGCAATTTCAAACTCCACCACTGTAATTTCAATTATGGGAAAAGATAACAATTCTCAGATTCCTAAATTTACTTAGAGAAGAGAAAGTAATTACTGCCCCCCCCCAAAAAAAGACCAAATAGCAAAATAATCATTTTTCTGTTTTTAAACGTGAAAGTAAGTTTTAAACCAGAAATGACTTTCAAGTAATAATATGTTCTTCCAGAATTTATATTGTGTCTTGCCACATAAAAAAATGAGACATTTGTATAGTGGAATTACTATGATTTGGAAGGTTTTTTACATCTCTAGAACTCTCTTTAAGACTAAACAGCCCCTGAAGAATAGGAAACATTTCATATTAAATGAGATTCTTACAAAAATAATGAGCTCTCTGATTTTTGTGTTACCAATATTCCATTTGGATTTTTTTTAAGTTTATCGAAAATGAAGCACCAGTGATTCTTATTGATTTTTTTTAGAAAGTTCTTTTTATTTATAATGCCCCATTCTTACTAAAGGCTGCTCTCCCTGTAAGCAGTAAATTATCCACTTAATTAGATGGAGGTTCCAATTTCTAAATTTCATACAGAGGGGTTATCAAAACTTCCTCTATTTCCTTGATATTATGTTTTATGAATTTCATATTTGAATATATTACGACTAGAATTTAGTCATGGATATAATATATAATACTAAAGTTTGTTTTCTTTTATGTCTATAGGGACATCCTGGTTTAATTGGATTGATTGGCCCTCCTGGAGAACAAGGGGAAAAAGGTGACCGAGGACTCCCTGGGACTCAAGGATCTCCAGGAGCCAAAGGAGATGGGGTGAGCACAGTGCAGACAGCTCTCTCATTTCGTTACATCAGCAAAAATAGTTCCACACTTACACAGTTTTTTTCATAATGATCAATAGAGTATTTTAGGGCACATTTATTCTAATCTGCTTTAGTCCATGCTGTTTTAAAAATATTTTAATAAATTACAAATATGATTTATGTTAAAAGAATAAAATATGCAATGCTTTAGATATTTTGTACAAACTTTTTTTGGATACACATCACATACAGACCTTATTTTGAGAGCAACAGGGATGCCTTAATGTATGTCCATATAATCTTAATAGTAGAGACACAAAAGTATATATTGCAATGAGTGGAAAAAGGCTTAGATTACTACAAAAAGTCTCTCTAATTCATAATGAAAAATTCGTAGATTTTTAAAATTTTCATATTTTTTGCAATATGTAGTAAAACATGAAAATGAAATTAACTCAGAACCTTATTAACTTTGATGCTGTTTCTCCCCCTAGGGTATCCCAGGTCCTGCTGGTCCCATAGGTCCTCCTGGTCCTCCAGGATTACCAGTAAGTACAAGAGAAGAAAAACAAAATGCAAAATGGCAAGTGTGCAGATGCAGTCCATGAGTCCACACTTTGAACTGTGCTTCTGTCTTTGTGTTTTCTAGGGTCCTGCTGGCCCAAAGGGCAACAAAGGCTCTTCAGTAAGTGCTTTTCCTCATCTTCATATTAATGCTTCAGTGGGCCTGCTGAATTTCCATCTCACTTCATGGCTTGTGCTGTTTTCTTTCTAACAGGGACCTACTGGCCAGAAGGGTGACAGTGGTCTGCCTGGGCCTCCTGGACCTCCAGTAAGTGTATATTAGCAATAAAGGTAGTCTATTACTAAGCCTATGGTGCAGACAATGATTTCTCTGGACTTGCATGACAAAGGGAAAAGCACATTCTCTCCAAAGTCCTGATTTTGTAAGAAAATGCAGTTAAGTCCCTCAGGTTATCAACCTACATATCAAGATTTATTTTTTTTTAATTTGTATCATTCCTTAAAAGATGAATATTTCCTAATGGTATACTATAATAAACTTATTAAGTTTTCATGATAATCATGCATACTTTGGTCACATGTAATGAAATTAACGGAATATATGCCAACAGAAATATACTCACACCTGACTTCAGGAATAAAGATGAAACCTCAAATCCCAGTATACTTTCTTACTGATAAAATAATGATAGCAATACTGAAACAATAATAGCTAAATGAGTGTGACTTATTAGCAAAGATACTCTTCCAAAGTGTATTAAAATCTAGACATGTAGGTAAGAAATTATACTCTATTTTTCTGGAATTTTGTTTGTTTGCTTTTAGCTAATGTGTCTCCACCTGTATGTGTATTGGTTTAGTGAGGCCTCAGGGAAGAATACAAGCAGAGAGTTACTGTGGAAGCTCGGAATCTTGGTCAAAGTGTCACAGGCTTGGCTTCTTCTGAAAGATGTGGGAGAAGAAACTAATTTAAAGTTCTCCACTTGCCGTATGACATCCTTTTCTTAGTCTCTCAGCCTTGCCTAGGTCTGTGTTCCTGTGACCATCCTTTTTTCTTTTCATAAGAACATCAGTCATACTGTGGAATAGTCTTATCCCAGTGACTTCATCTTACCTAATCGTATCTTCCATCATCCCAGTTATAAGAAAGGGTGCATTCTGAGTTATTGTGATGAGGGTCAGAAATACTACATGTACTTATATGTGGGGCACAATTTGACCAGAGGTAAGATGCATTAGCTGTTCCATGTGGTTCTACTCTCACATATGAGTAAATTAAAGTTGACAAGTATTTACTTCCAGAGTAATATAGAATGATGTGTGTTTTGCATATTTTAATATGAGAATGGGGAGGATTTTTTATACCTTCAGAAAAAGTATGTTATTATTGAGTAAAATATGCAGATTTTTGATAGCTTAAGAGCTTTCTGTTCTTATTACCAGAGATTCTAATATCTAGTTGTGCATATAGCTATACCAATCAAGACTAGTTAATAAATAACAAGGTAACTTATATAACATGTCAGCAAAAATACATGCTATGTTAATTTACAGATAATGTATCAGCAATTATCCGATTTATTTACCTGCTTCAATATCTCTATTATTTTTAAACAACTTATATATATATATATATCTAATAATCTTTTCAAATATTATATCATTAATTTAGATACTGATTATTAAGCTAACTATTTTCTAAAGAGTAATATAATAAGTAGGGAATAAATTCATGGAATATTTTATTTTCTGAAATAACGTCACTCATCAATTCCCTTACAGGGTCCACCTGGAGAAGTCATACAGCCATTACCTATTTTGTCACCCAAAAAAACAAGAAGACATACTGAAAGCATTCAGGCTGATGCAGGTGATAATATTCTTGATTACTCAAATGGAATGGAAGAAATATTTGGTTCTCTCAATTCTCTGAAACAAGACATTGAACATATGAAGTTTCCCATGGGTACGCAGACCAATCCAGCACGAACATGCAAAGACCTGCAACTCAGCCACCCTGACTTCCCAGATGGTAATGTAATGTCAGTAATAACTAAGTGAATTCCCTCACCTGCTCAGCCACTGAAGTGCCTTGTCAGTTCCTTCATTTTGTCAATATAATTAATATAGTCTCTAAATAAACCTAGAGCAAATTACAATTATTTTTATCCTTGTAGATGTAAAAAACAAACTTACTTATACCAAGAAATGCTTTGTAAAGTCCTCTGCAAAATCATATTAGTAAATTTAAACAAGATTATTTTTTACCATTAGCACTTATCATAGTTATGTACCATTAACGCAGATATATTTCACCATGTAAATTGCTCACAGCATAGTATTATATGTACACAAACATGCATGACACTACATTTATTACTACTTTACTGATGTAATGACTAATCTTATATTAAAATCATTATATTTTAAAAATATCTTCTTAGATCCAGAACACCCTCTTGATTCCTAAACAACTCATATTTTTAAAATTATGAGACAAGTTAGTATGAAAGCTGAGTTAGATATAGAACTTTAAACTCATGGAGATGGTTAGATAGTAGAATGTTAAAGTCAGGTGCCAAATACATATGGACTGGACATTGGGAATGTATGCTAAGCCATATAACTCTTATAATCGTGGCCTATTTATTTCTGTTGTTTTGTATTGTATTTATAGTTATAAGAAAAAGAACCATTATTTGGACTGAAAGGGAGAGCTGTTGGGGGGAAAAATAAATACCTTAAACTAAAAAAAAAAAAAAAAAGAAGAAGGGAAGAGGATGGTGGGGCTGAGGGGGAGGAGGGTGGAAGGGTGGGACTGGAGGGGGGAGTAGGGAGGGGATTGTGATTGAGATATAACTTGAAGAAATAAAAAATAAATTATTAAAAAAATAAAAATAAATAAAATAAAATCATTATATTGATATTAACATACAGATATGTTAATATGGTTTAGTACATTAATCTTAAAATATGTATAAGATTAAGTAGCTTAATAGCTGAATATTTAATTCATGGGTTTAGTGAATATAGTAATGTATTCACTAAATAACTAAATGAATAAATTAATTATGAATCATGATGACTTGTGGCAAAAATTTAGCTTTGGGGGCTGGAGGACATTAAGAACACTGGCTGCTCTTGAACAGGATTTGGGCTCAGTTACCAGCACCCACATGGTAGTTTACAACTGTCTGCAACTCCAGTTCCAGAGGGTTCTTGGAACTTCTTCAGGCCTCCACAGGCACCAGCATGGACTCATAGCACAAACAGACATTCAGACAAAGCAATCATAGACATAAAATACAACTAAGCCTTTATTAAAAATAAGTTTCCTTTATGCACACATAGAACAACTACAACTAATGCAGTTATTAGTAATCATACTTTATTTTGCCTACAGCCTAAAAATGTCTTGTAACTTTGCTTTCTGGGGAATTACCAATTTCATGTTTAATAAATAGATGGTAAAGCCATTTAATTCATAATTTAATGAGTTGTAAGTACTTACCCAATTCTCAATTTTCACTTTATTCTGAATAAATCTGTTCCTCTTTTATTCCCAGGAAATTATTGTTTTTTATGATTAATTTTAATTAAATATTATGATCCATGTATACATAACTCAGCACATCTAGAAAAGTCAAATATAATTCACAAATAGCACTATAAAAGATAATCGTGACAGAAATCTTATTATCTTAAACATAGTCCATTAACACTAAAGCACAATAATTGGAAACTATATAAATGGGTATTCATGGTTCTTAAATCAGTATTTATTTCAAAACACATTTAGTTCAATGAATTATAAAGATACTCTTATTTTTAACTGGCATCATATAAGCAATGAGATAGTGTGATTTAGTTTAACATGTGCTAGAAATTTACTCTTCCTACTCCAAAGTTTAAAATCACTGCTAATCAATAGACTTCTGTTAGATTTATATGATGCTTAAATGAATATAAATGAATATGACTATGTGATGTGAGTTATATGCTTCAGAACTCAATAAATTCTTTAATCATGAAAAATGGATCACCAGGTGTAAGTGATAAGAACATGTATTGAATTAACAAAGCACATACGACGTAGAAGAACTGAAATGAAAAATGCTTGACAGAAATGGTGAGCTCCCTGTGTGCTCTACTTTCTAGTAATCTCTCCATAGTAACTCACTTCAGTAATACTTTAGATTACTAATAAGATTAGTTTATCTTTATTTGTTACAAAGTATGAGCATTATTGAGCAGTGGTTCTACATACAAGTACTCATAGTTGAACACAAAAAATAATGGCCTGGAGATAATCCTCTTAACTGTGTAGATAGGAAAATCCAAGATAACATATATTGTTATGAAAATAATATGAACTGTACAATAAGATAATGGGGGTACTCTAATCAAAATAATGGTACTAAGTTTGGTAGTTTTATTTATTCTGAAATCATAAAGAGATCTCCAGCCATGCTAGCTATAAAAAGATTATTTAAGGAAAAGGAGAACATTTGCAAAATTATGATGAAGCAAAACAGTGATGTTTTTGTAAAACCAAAAAATAGCTCACTGAGTAAACAGTGGGGAACAATGTGCACAGTGATTTGTAGGAAATTAAAGGAACACAAAATTGTGTCAATGGAAGCTGGTTATGATGATGGACTATTCTACAGAATAAATGATGATGCCAAGTTTACAGATAAAATACTATAAACTAAGTAATTAATAAATTGGAGACAGATTGACCATAGTATTTATGGTATATGGAACCATGTTAACTTTCTAATGATTTTACTATTTTTTATGTGCTTGAATATTGTGTGTGTGTGAGAGAGAGAGAGAGATAGAGAGAGACATTCATACATGATGCCTCAAAGGCTAAAAGAGGGCACTGAATGACCTGAAACTGGAGTTGCAGAAGTTGTTTGCCTCCATGTGGTGATGGGAATCAAACCCAGATCATCCAGAAGAGCCACAGTGCTCATAAGTGTGGAGCCATCTCTCCATCCCTGATACTCAACCACTTTCCAGAACAAATATATCCTAGGAATTTATCTATTAATATATAATTCTGAAAGATATTTAAGGATGCTGTTAATTGAAAGAAGTGAGCAAATTTATTTTCAATAGGACATAAAATTATGCATTCCTAAAAACATAAAAAAATACCAAAAATGGTGTGAGTGCAGAAATTGTGGATTATTATTCTGTTTTACTTGTATGGTTTTTGTAAGAATATTAGCTTGTTTTGAATGTGAATGCATTGACAATGTGGCCAAAAAAAGTGAATATTTTTTAGCCACAGTAAGTATTCAAGTTGCATGAAAAAAAAGAGAGAAGCCATTGAATTTTGAAGAACTACACCTGATTATTTCCAGTATTAGTTGACAAAGAATTAGATTATACTATATTTTTGAATATCCCAGTATTAAATCAATTTGAGCTTTTTAAGTTTTAAATCAAACTGGAGAGATGGCTCAGTGGGTAAGTCTGTTGCATAAACATGAAAGTATCAGTTCTGATCCCCAGGTCTCCCATAAACGCTGGTTATGGATGTACACATCTATAATCCTAATTTTGTGGGAGCTTACCGTCCAGGCAGTCTGACTGAATGGATCAACTGTAGGATGAGATACACTGAAAGACTCTGTCTCAAAACAAAAGGTGGAATGATTGAAAAGAAATAGAACATTGACCCTTGTCTTCCACACAATTACACATATATGTGCAGATGCAAATGCACACACATTAACAAACACACATAAACTTCTAACACAGAGAAAATTTAACTTCGTAAGCAGTGGATTGCTATAATTCAAATCAATATTTGACATGAAGTAGAAACAACTATGGCAGGAAGAGAGCAGAAGAATAGTCACATATATATGTTTTAATAACGCTATGTAAAAATGCATTGTTATTTAGTTAAAAAATAACTTTACATTAATCTCATTATTTTCCATCTGCACTCACAAAATACCAAATAATACCAAATAATATTCATTAACACTGTGGGGCTTGGGAGCCGTGTAAGGGGGGGTGCCAAAAGTAAGAGTGGGTTCGAGGCATGGTGTCCAAACCCCAGAAATCGCATCCTGAGATGAGCACGAATAGGACTGTGCCCTCCCTAGCCCCGGCCTCCATGTTCCAAGCACACATAGCCTTGAACCTCTACCTTTGACTCCCGAAGGAGGTCACAGAGCCTGGGAGCCAGATTATACTTCTGCTCTTATAAGGTCATGTCCAGCAGCACTTGGAATTCTCCTCATACAAATGAGGCATCCCCAGTACCCTGGCCAAGGCCAGTAGTGTATACTTACCCCAAAAGCCCTGAATCACACTCCAAGAGTTTGAGTAGCCTTTGTTTCCACATTAAATGAGTTGTCTCACTGAAGCCTGCCTCCAGAGACTCTGTTATTCTTATGCTGACCAGCAGCCTGAGGTAGCTCATACCATCCCCCCACCCCCCACTTGCCATTAAGCCTCTCTTCTAGCCTCACCATCCCTGGCCAATCACACCATAGCAGGCAGGAATGGAGCCAGAACAACAAACACAGTCAAGTTTCTTCTACTTCTCAATAATAACAGAAAGCAGTACATCTTTAGGACAATGTTCAAAAAGGAACTGAGTTTATTATAAGAAGTTTGGCTATAAAATAACGTTATAACCTCCAAGGCTAAATAGATCAAGAACTTTTTTGTTGCAGATGAAAATATGTTGCTTACAGCACTGAGATTAGTAAAATGTTATGATACATGTGGGATTTGAGCTCACGTACACCTGATTCTAATATGAATGAAGTTTTACTGTGCATGAATAAACATAATGATCATAGTTGAAAGACCTATATTTCAACTGGAACCTAAGCATGACTAGAACGGTAAGAGCTAAAAAGATTATTTCAGTGATTATTTAGGCAATTGCAAAGATTTGAAGCAAAAGAGACATATAGTAACTCCATCCAAATAAACACTGATATATGGCAAAAACAAACCATGAAGTTTGATATCTAATGCATTTCATTTTCATACCATTGGCTTTATATATGAGATATTTTTTTCTTAATTTCTAGGTGAATATTGGATTGATCCTAACCAAGGTTGCTCAGGAGATTCCTTCAAAGTTTACTGTAATTTTACAGCTGGTGGTGAGACATGCATCTATCCAGACAAAAAATCTGAAGGAGTAAGTACCAATTTATTTGGCGGTGGATGTTGACAGTTCCTGCCATGTTTTTGCAATATTGAACTAAACAAGAAAATTCTACTGTCGTATTTTCATTTATCTGCTTTTCTTAAAGGGTAATTAGAACATTTCATTTGCATAAACATGAATAAGGCACCAAGCTGATGCTCACGGTTTATAGATACTTCTTTCCTTTATTTTGTTACCCAGATGTATTCTTTAAACACCTGCTTGCTCTATAAAATTCTGTGACTTTCCATGACACAGCACAGCTGAATCTCAGATCTTAGAATGTATATGGTATTCTGCCCATTATCACATGAGAGAACTCGCAGCTGCATATTATGCTCAAAGTGCAATGTTTTATAAAGTATTAATCTATTCTTAAAGGAACATGTGCCAATATTACATGCATTTTGAATATTTACTCTCATCAAAGAAATTTCCTGATTCTTAGCTCACAGTATTTGGATATTGAGGTGTACCTTAAGGACACAGGCAGATCTCCAGTATGAAGAAGTGTATTCAACTGACATAGTTATATTTTCTGATATTTTATAAATAGAACAATATTATTTTATTCAGTTAATAAATCTCACTTTTCTTAGTAAGTAGTGTGGCAGACAGAATGATGGAAATTACAAATAAGTCAGCTATATGTGGCAAGTGTTGAGAAAAAAAAGTTAAGTCTATGATTTGAAGCTGTGTGATGGGGCAGGAGTTTTCCCTCAGAAGAAGTCATTTACATAAGACTCCTATTTCTACTCCCTAATAGTCTGTAATAATCTTTTTGAGTTAGTTTCTGCCTTTATTTTTAGCCAGAAAAGCTATCAGGAAGCAAATGACTCAGTGTCCATCACATGAATTTCACAGGACTTAGCTCAAAGTTTGTGCATATCTAATTTTGTATAATATAGGACTCATATGATTAGGAAGATTTTTAGCCTCCCAATCTTACTAAAATTTTCTGATATACATGTAAAGAAGGCTATTTATAATTATC
This sequence comes from Lophiomys imhausi, assembly GCA_907164525.1. Taxonomy (NCBI): domain Eukaryota; kingdom Metazoa; phylum Chordata; class Mammalia; order Rodentia; family Muridae; genus Lophiomys; species Lophiomys imhausi. The sequence goes on from CAJQZJ010000929.1 coordinate 658,017, forward strand.
ATCCATTTTCTAACTTTCCCTTTCTTTCACAACAGGTAAGAATTTCATCATGGCCAAAGGAGAAACCAGGAAGTTGGTACAGTGAATTTAAGAGAGGAAAACTGGTATGTTGTCACATCCACATGCAGCAAAATCTCTTAAGCTCCATAGGTGACACTCCAGTTATTTGTCCTTAGAAGCTGAGCGCAAATACATAAATGCTACTATGCAGGGTTCCATAAGGTTTCACATTTCCCAGTCGGTAAGGTCTTAGACAAAAGTAGCATCTTAAAGCTTAAAGCTTTGAATCAAAATAACTGAAAATATTTCTAAGGAATATAAAAAGCAAGATCAAATGAAAAATGAAGTTTAACATCATAAAATAGATTTTCTTTACTGAAAGTAGCAAGAATCAAAACACAACATCTATTTAATTAATATCTCAATTCCATCTATTCCAACTTCTGTCTTCTTGAAACCCAATTATCCTTTATTCTTATTATTTTCAATGAAAACTTAGGGAACGTGCAATTTATCCCTCATTATTAGTTTCATGAATATAGTAAACAATTGATCATTTATTTGTATGAAGCCCAATTTTACTTAAATATTTCAATACAATTACCAATTCCATGTAATAATTTCCAAAAGATAATATAAGATCAAAATCCTAAAATCATATTAATTATTTTAAAATATTAATTTTTAGTTAATTAGGAATTTCTCAAAATTTCTGACAAATCCTGGTAATTATTTAATTTTTTAATATTTTAAGTGGTATTACTCTCCACAGGTAATAATTTATAGATTTAGTCTCCTTACCTCTACACATGCATCCATATTAAGCTATGATGTCTAGTGAAGTTTTCCACCCGATTTAAAATTTTATAGTAAGTCATCAAGTTTCATGCTGAATATCCATGGTACATTTTTTAAAATAAATACATTTATTTGTTTATTGCTTCAGGTTATATCTCCATCATATTGTCCTCTTTCCCCCACTTCCCAGCCCTGCCCTCCCACCCTCTACCCCCTAACCCTTCCCTGTCCCTACATAACAGTCCCTTACCCCAGTTCAGAGTCATATGAGGGCCAAGAGCCTCCTCATACACTGGGGGCCTACAAGGCAGTACTACCAGTGAGAAGAGTCTCATTGCCAGGTGCATTTTCATCTGTATGAATTACAATAAACATATTTAGAATTATGTTTATTAATTTTATTTCAATTTATTTTACTTGCATAAAACATATTGAAAATACATTTTCAGCCTCACAAGAATCGTCATTGTAGTTTTTTAATTACTAAGGTTAAGTAAATTCAATCATAAAGAGGGAGATTTCTGATTTTCATGTTCTCAATCTGAATACGTTATTTAAATTTTGATTATATGCTTTATTGAAACACAGATATTTCACTCATGCCAAATAAAATAGTTGATGAAGATACTATCCCTTAATAATTTTACAACTTAGAGTATTTTTTTGTAAATACAAAGTTATGATTAATGCAAATATCCACCATATTTTTCTGTGATGCTATGCTTGATGTTGATTTAAAAAAAAGAAAAAAGAAAAAGAAAAAGCAAGCTACACAGCATCTGAAAATGGACAAATTCACATCTATGCTAAGAAACAAAACATCTTAGAAGAATATGGTCTCTGAGACATGGTTAAAGATTGAGGTACAATAGATATATCACAAAATTTCTGAAAATTAAACAATATAAAAAGCCATCCTTTACTTTGTGCCAAGAGTCCTCATTTTTTTTCTTGTTTTACTATCTTATCAATTAAAAGATATATAACTATGCTGAAATATCTCCTGGAAACAGAACATTTGCTTTCTTATAATCCTTACTGATTAGGAACAAAAAGAGATAGAGATAAAGTAAATTTGTGAAAAATATAAGAAATATTGTAGTAACTGAGGTTTGGGGGATTACTAGTAACAAAATCCTTAACTCTCAGTTGTTGACCCTCAAGTTACATTTCAAACCATTGTGTTCTATTTAGTACCACCATGTCCTGACAGCATCATTCATAGCTAGTATTTAATTCTTTATACCAAGAAAGACAAACAGTCCTTATATACCTTTTTATTTTTTCTTCCAGCTTTCATATTTAGATGTGGAAGGTAATTCCATCAAAATGGTGCAAATGACATTCCTGAAACTCCTGACTGCCTCTGCCCGACAAAATTTCACCTACAACTGCCACCAGTCAATTGCCTGGTACGATGTATCATCAGCAAGTTATGACAAAGCTCTTCGGTTTCTGGGATCTAATGATGAGGAGATGTCCTATGAAAACAACCCACACATCAAAATATTGTATGATGGCTGCGCGGTGAGTCCAGTCTGTTTGCCTTCTTTCCTCGGCTTGGGAGGCAGTGTGGACTGCCTTGTTATGGTACAAAGCCAGATGAGTCTGTTAAAATGGATATTATTATTATTATTTAGTGCTTAGTACTGATACGTTAAGAACGTCTTAGAAACTACTAAGGCACATACACACAAACTGATATTCTGAAATACACACTGAAATATCCAGTTTTGAAGATGTAACAGAATGTAACATTAGATCAATGACATCAAACAAATAAACAAAAAATATATAATAACCTTTGAATCCATTATCTTAAAATGACAGAGGAATTGCCATTATGCCATGTAGAGAGCAGGTGACATTTTGTGCCTGTCCTTTGGAAGGACCATCACACCAGCTTTGGAACTATTATATTTTTTTTCTCTTTTTATTCTCTGGAAAAAAAATAACATGTGGGAATTCCATATACTGGCTAGTGATTTAACTTAGAGTTAATGATTTGAGTAACCTCAATTACAAACAACATAGTTCATAATTTTAGCAAAGTGAGTGTTGCATAAGAAGAACAAAGAAGACAAGTGAATGAGGCAAAGCTATGGAAAACATCACAGTGTATTGCACTGGTATGGTTAATTAAAACACAGTAATAGAAATCTTTTGACTTATGACTTCCTGATTTAAATTCCTACAATTTTGCCACGACTCTAGTCAGAGGTGTGAAACTGGGATAATAAAGCGTAAAAAGGAGGCAGACTAAGGTCACATGTAATAGCCAACTTCATTTAGATCATAGGATGGTTTATATTGTGAAAGTTAAGCAATGTCAAATGAGCAAGAATGCATGAGTTCTAGTTGTAAACACAGGACATGCTTCGAAACATCATTTGGATAACAAAAGTTAGCAGTAATGTGTAATCTAAAGCAAATCCACTCCTAATTCCTATACATGAGAGGGGCATGAAAGCACATTTCAGGAACCAACCCATGTTTAGAAGAGAACAGAGGCCACAAGAATCTTGTTTTCCTTGAGTTTTCTCTAAGCTCTCAGAATTCTTTTCACACAGCTCCACTCTTGGACAGTATTCTGACACACCTTATTCTCTTTTCTGATAAAATAATTTAATTATGTATTTGCACCTTTAGGCTTAAAGTAATAAGGATTTCTTATTTATATAAGACTCAATATGTACATTTCATATTGAATTATATGTTTTAACTCAAGTTGCTTTTAACCATGAATAATAACAAAGTTTAAAACTTCATATGACATCCATGATTAAAAAAAAGAATTCTTACCTAGTTATCAGTGATCTCTTTTCTTTTACTTTCTTACCTCAGATCAGAGAGTTAACAAAAAAAAAAACATGAATTTTAATAATATCAAGTGATGAAATAACTTTCTGCTTAACTTTACAGTCCAGAAAAGGCTATGGAAAGACTGTGATTGAGATCAATACTCCGAAAATTGATCAGGTACCCATCATTGATGTAATGATCAATGATTTTGGTGATCAGAATCAGAAGTTTGGATTTGAAGTCGGTCCAGTTTGCTTTCTTGGCTAACATTAGGACGAAGAACATATGAAACCAACAGAAAAAGTACCTTGGTGCCACCAACCCATTACATGCCACATTCAAGTTTTGAATAAGGACGGTATAGAACGTGCATTTAGGAATCGCTGATGCCGGCTGGAGGCACCATCAGAGGAAAGGTTGGATAGTCATAATGATGTAAGGTAGTATGGCTGAGATGGCAGCAGGGCTGATTCTTGATTCTCAACTCTAATCTCTCCTTTTCCTATTTGGATTTCTTTGGTGCTGTAGAAAACAAAAAGAGAGAAAATATATATTCATTTAAAAAATATGGTGCTCATTCTCATCCATGAAAGATAGAGTAAATGTGTGTTTAATAAATTGTAATTATTTTATGTACAGCTCCACACTGTCATCCCTGTATCCATTTCCAAAACTTGCACGTGACTGAATCCCACCTAGCTCTAATTTCATGACAATTGTGGAACTGTGATAACAATAAATACCATGTTACAAAAACTAAAGTTGGAATTTCTGATGAGTCTAAATACCTTTCTTTGATTATAATAAAATGCCTTTGTATATGTTGATGTTGAAGAGTTCAGTTATTTGATGTCTCTAACAAATTTCACAGTGGGCCAAACCTCTCAGGAGCACACCATTTAACCCTTCTCTGCTAACAGTAACTTGCTGAATTTAAGCCAGAAATATCATGCATTTTAATGCTTAATTCAGTGTTATACCTCAATTATTTTCTACCCAGAACCCAGATTTCACAGAGTACTTGTATATATGGAAAACAAAAAAAGTTTATATTTTTGGACAGGAAAGTATGTATGAGAAACTATTTTAACATCCATCCAGCAAATAACTATGTACACTCATTTTTCTACTTAATCTTCTTTAATTGTCATCATTGTGCTTCAGTAATGCCAATTAATAATAAAAATGGGAACTTAACAGTTATTTATGAATTTGTGTAATATTAGGTTTTTAAACAATAACCTTTTTGCATCTAAGTGGCATAGTAATAATAGTCCCAAATATTATTTCACTTGCCCAACAAATACAGTTCCTTTGATTTAAAATAAGTATATTTAACATTTGACCAACCTAGTAGCTAAATACATATGGGTGGGCTGCTTTAAAAGTCATTTGCTCAAGACAATCAACCCCCCTTCCTTTTTACACTAAGGGATTTTCTTTCACCTATTAGCAGTAAAATTTTAAAATCACCAACTGAGCTTTGTATCTATTTTAAGTAATATATGTAAGACTTGAAAATAAATGTTTTATTATAATTTCTTATATAAAGTGTTAAATTAATTGATACCAGATTCCACTGGAACGTTTATTAGATAATAATTTATCTCAAAGAACATAATCTGTAATATTGACATTTAAAAATGAACATTTGTAATTCGGAATTTATTTCTGAAACCAAGTTTGTAAATGTCCTTTGGAGGAGGAAGATATGAATTTTATCAATAAATCAAGTCTTGTCTACCTGGATTGGTCATTTTCTTTCTTAAACTGGTTGCAAATCACTCTCTTCTACAGAAAGGTTTTCATTTCATATTTGACCATCCAGATAAGAACTCTAACACTTGCATCGTAGCCTTCAAAGATAATTCTCAAATACAAAATATAGTTAATCATGAAGATACTATATTTCTAAGAAAATGATAACTTACATTTGATGTTTCACAATGATTTTTACAAACATGTTTTGCAAAGTCTCAAACATGTTCATGATTTCAGAACTAAAAATAGTTTCTAAGCACTTTATTTAAAAGTCTTTAAATCACACATAAAATAATTTTGTTTATTAATAAAGGTTTCATAATAAGATTACTTATTTGGGTTAATGAGAGAATATTTTGCATCCTAACTCATGCCAAAGTAGTTGTCTTTTTTAGTGAAATAAATTTGGCACCTGAGAGAATGAATGCAGAGAAAACTATCCTTTTATTTTCTTATATGGACATGATCTTTTACATATAATCAGTGTTTTTTTCCTCTTCCTTATGATTGATTTCATCTAGAAAATAAATAAAACTCCAGTGGAAAAAATAACATTTATTATATGACATTGGAATAAATGTAAGTTATTGGAATTAAAAATATAGATGCTCAATCTGATCTTTCAGGAAGAATGGATCACACCCTAGTGCCCAGAACTGTTGATATAGTTCTCTTTCAGAAGATAAATTAGAAGCCCAATATAAAGTGACAAGGGATTATTTTAAATGAATCAGTATATCTCATCCAAAATTGTTTTAATGGAACCCATCACAAAATATCAGAAATTTTGGGATGATGACTCTTAATTACTATTAGATTCACTTCAGTGATTCCTTAATCATTCATACAAAACACACACACACACACACACACACACACACACACACACACACACACACATCATGCTTAGTCCAGAACTGGTTGTTCAGAGGTAAATCCTTACACCAACCGTGTTATTACACAGACTCAAATTAGCAGGGTCTTACCTGGCAGCTTAGAAACCACTTACAAACAATACCAAACCATGTCACAAGCCATGTTAATATTCAGCAAGTTCAAACTCATCAGACACAGCTCCTCACATCTCTTTTTCTTGTACCAGAATGTTCTGCTTTACAAAAGAATGAGTTTAATAGGTCCAAAGCTGTCTCAACTGCTATACTTTGCTCATCCCATCTTCTGGCACTGCTTGTAAGATTAAGCATAGCTTGATGCACACACAGTCCAGAAAGCCGTGATGATTGCAAGGTGATTTACCATGAAATTACTGACAGAAAATGTCCTGCATACAACACTACAAGTTCAGTAATTACCACCTATCAGCCAACCCCTTGCAAACCCTCAGGAATTGTCTCTCTAAATCCAGCAGTCAATAATTATGAGGAAATTTGATCAGGACAAAACAAAACAGAGAATAGCAGAAAAGAGTTACAGAAACTTTTCTTTTCAAAAAAGACCAATTGCAGTAATCTTTGGAATGTTTCTTCACCATAGCTAGGACTTATATAATAGCATCCTTTCAACAACAGATGTGCTTGCAAGACTCTTAACACACAGAGACAAAAGGACACATCCCTACTACCTTTATATGTCTATAATTAAATAAAGAGGTAGTAGAGATTATTTCTGTCCATAATAGAAAGATTTACATTTTACAATATGATGAAAAAAACTTAAGTAGTTATACCTCCTCTATATACTGTCATTCTATCAAATATTTTAAGCAGATACTAAATCACTAAATTAACTAGCATGTAAAGCTTCTGGTCTAAATAAAATATTTGCATGCCCTCTTGGAAAGGATAAGTTCTGGGGCACAAAAGAAAATATATCTGAAATGACAGAGAATTATTTTATCAAATCTATATGGGTTTAACTTTAAATTTAGTAGAAGAAAGAGGTAAAGTGGCAAAAATTTATTTGTAGAAACTACCAACCCAAAAGTGTAATAGTGTATAACAAAACACTAAATAACACAGGCTTGGATACATCATCTGCTTCAGGAAAATAACAAAAATATACTTTAGATACTAAAATAAGGATTAATTTCATATCTTCATGTGTACATGAAAACTTTACACTGAAAGCATGCTTAGGTCAAAGCATATCAAATATAAATTTAAAACTAAATAAAATTGCAGCTGGAGAAATGACTCAGCAGTTCCTGGAGCATATGCTCATACAGAGTACCTGAGTTTAGTTCCCAGTATCCAATTTTATCCAATTTACTCAGCTCACAATAACCAGCAACTCCAGCTCCATGGGATGCTACTCCCTCTTCTGGCCTCCATGGGCACCTGCACACACACACACACACACACACACACACACACACACACACACACAATAAAAATAAAAATTTTTAAAAGTTACAATTTTAATATTGATCTTGAAATAATTTTTTTTGTATTTTCATTAGTAATTCTTTTTTATGTTTATTTATTACTTCAGGTTATATCTTCACAGTACCCTCTTTCCACCCCTCCCAGTCCTGCCCTCCCACCCTCTACCCCCATCCCTTCCATCCCACTCCTGTGGAGTTGAGTGTCCCTACATAGCAGTCCCCTGCCCCAATTCTGTTCAGGAAGTTGTCACCTATGTTGATAATTTCGAGGGTTTTCCACACTTTTAATATGGCTTTGTCTGTAGTTTGATAATGTTGTTGAAATCAATTTTATAAGTTGTAATAATGAGATTCTTGACACATTTCTAAGTGAAAAAAAATCTAAAATTCTAGAAAATATCATGCTTCATGGGTGATTTGCATATGCTGTAGCTAAATGCTGCTTTTCATTCTAAATTGTAGTATGGTGTCTCAATTATGACTTGTCTTTGAGAACAAACCACAACAATATCCTAGTCTTATCTTCAAAATAGCTCTTTTTACATAAAATCTTCATCTGTAAGACAAAAGAAGAGAAGACTCATCAAGTAAACATAAAAATTTTCAAACAGATCTTCAAGTTAATTCTAGGTAACTTCATTCAAGCATAGCATCTGGAAGCAAGCTCAGTGCAACCATAGCGAATCCTTGCCAGCTAGTAAGCTTCTCAGCAGAATCCTCAGTGATGCAAATCTCTCAGAATCACAAGCATTGTTATCAGAAGCATTGGTATTTCTGAAGTGTCTAAGTTGTCTTTAAGTAGCACATCTGTCCAACGAAAGGAACCACATGTTCAGATGTGTGTCGTTGGAGAATCAGAAGACTCAGTTAACTAAAGAAGAGACAAACAAGACAGCATTTATACTTTACCCATTCCTCTGCACTCTTTTTTACAGAAAGTCTTTGTTTCATTGAATACTGTGAGAGGAACAGTACATAATAGTCTCAGGAAGTTTGGAGAATGGATTTGCACATAGATCAAGAGAACATGAAACTATCTGATTAGCAACAAGGGGCTTTATAAATGACCCATGGCCATCTTTTTTCTATTCCTTCCAAACATATAGTTCTTATAATTAACCTTCATATACTTAAAATATCTCTTAATTCCTTATAACCACTGAATTAAAAAGTAATTATTTGGAGATATTTTTTCTGTATGCAGATGTGTTCCCTCTCATTGTTATCTGTGAACTTGGCATCCCTGGATAACAACCATCAGAGGACTGGATAGATTTTGACAAATTAATTTAAAAATGACCTTAGCACTTAAAAATGAAGTCAAGAAGATAGTCATTTGAACCATAGAAGAGGTACCATCACATTCTCTTTACAGAGCAAATAGTTAGGTAGGGATAGGGAAATAACCCAGTGGCTAAAAATTTAAGAATATGTGCTACATAAGCCTGGCAGCACTCCCTGATTGTTCTTAGCCTTTGTTCCACATAAATATGTCTTTTTTTAATGTATAATTTCTCAATGCTCTCAAGCATACTTCAGACTTCCAAGGTCTTCTTTCCCATGCTTACTCAAATTTTATTTCATTAATTTCCAGCTTTACTTTTTTAAAACCCTTGAAACTATTAAAGTCTTCAATATTTTCTAATTATTCAAATGTACATGATTATTTTCATTTTTGAAGCAATGTAAGAACATAATTTGCCAAGATTTCATCCCTTGGTTGAATAGCACTTTCCAGTGATCTTCATTGCATGGTAGTTTGTCTTATAAAACCAAAGGAAAATGTATAATATTCATAATAAAAATTATCTATAATTATATTAAAATAAAAATAAACATGTTATAGGTTAAATTCTGACATCTGACTGCTTCAAGATGGAAATTTTACAGAGGTAATCAAGTTTATTACAATAATGGAATCATCACTTTATGAATAAATATTCAAAGAGAGGAGAAATTTGAACTAGAGATACTTAGGCAAAGAGGGGAGGAAAAAAAATGCAAGAACTTAGCCTTCCCCTATTACTCAGAAAAGACAGCACCTCTCAATTCCTAACTTCTAAAAGAATGATCCAATCAGGTTCTGTTTTTACAGCCTCTTTGTTTGTGATTCATTGTTTGTATATAGTATTGTATTATGACTAGCCTTAGGAACCTAATATGAAGCATCAAATAAATGTCTATCGTTATTTATATTATTACAGACAGAGGACAGACTCATGAGTACACCCTGTGATGCCATGTCCCTCACAGGAGAAAGTGTAAAGGACAAGTAGCACCGAATTTGTAGTTATGGATCTCACCTTTCTAGTACAGAAAACAAGAAACTTTATTTAGAGGTCTAGTCATGCAAAAGTAAACTGTAGATCCTTAGAACAATATACCATCAGATATGAAAATAAGCAGGAGGGAAGACAAAGGGTAGTCAATAAATAACTAACTTTCTGAGGGCAGTGGGTTGTTTTGATCTAGGCAACTATCAGATATTGTTTGGCATACAGATTCTAAATATAAATGGAGGGCATGAATTAAAATTCGAATATGTATATAAAAGAGCAAAAGTTTGTATGAAGACACATATGCCTTTATTTCTTCTTCTGGGAATGTAATGGCAGTTGAGGTAGATATGAGTTCAACTTTTCAAAAATTAAAATTAAAATAGACAGAAAAATAATTGTATTTGTTAAGGTTCATTAATATACCTAATTGGGGTTGCCTTGTTGGTATTAGTAAGTATTATCCTACCAGCTGCCACAATCATATTTATAATTCTTCTATTAATCCTCTTAGAATTTGATGTAGCTCATATTCAGGCTTATGTTTCTATCCTTCTAGTTAGTTTTTACCTACATGATAAAACATAATGACCCACCAAACACATGCATATCATATAGTTAACCTAATCCCATGACCATTAAAAGTGATTAGAGGAACAGACCAGCAGAATGAAATTGTATTAAAATGTGATTTATTAGATTGGCTTATAGAATAATGTTTGGGAAGTCCAATGACTGCCAGTTCACACAAGAGAGGCGACGAACTGGTACCTACTCAGTACACTGGCTGGAGACATCTTCATTCCATACAGATGCTGCAGGTCTGGAAGACTCTTGGAGCATCACTAATCTTCAGTCCACATTGGAACTCTGAAGAAATTGGGTTCTGATGTCAGCAAAGGCCAGCTGCATGAGAGGCAGCAACAAAGTAATTGAACACCAAAACCCACAAAAGCAAGCAGGCATAAAAAGTAATAGCTTTTCCCTTGCTCTTCCTTATATGAGGGCCATTGCAAAATGCTACTCATCTTTAGAGTCGGTCTTTGAACTTCCAGTTTATGTCGCTGACAAAAATCCCTCACAAAGATATCCAGAGATTAGTTTAATCTAGATAATCCCTCAGATGGAACCAGAGGCTTGCCATTTAGGTGATTCTAAATCCTTTGTAGTTGAAAATCAACATTAACCACCATAAACTTTAATAAGAATAATAGCTAATAACAATGCTAATAATAGTAACAAATCTTAAATTGGACAATGTTTGTACCCTTAACTAGTGACCCAAGAAAGTATGTGTTTAAAGGACTAAAAACATGGAAAAATTTGTCCATTATAATGGCAACGAGAGGGAAAATGTAATTGTATAAAAATAAATTTCATTACTAGTTTAGTAGAATAAAATATCACAAAACAAAACTTGTCAGAGAAAATTGACCATTTTTTAAAAATATGACCAAAAAGTTTCCTCTGTTTCCTTCCTTCACAACACTAGAACATTCTGTGGGATGATGCTGAAATGTTCCATGAAACAGTCTGTAGTTTCCACAGGCTGTGGACCATTTTGTTCTGACACATAAAAAACAAGGAACAAATAGGAAGCCATGCCTTAGAGACTTGCTTAAACTTCCACAGTGAAGAGAAACTCAGGTCTAACCACCAAAATTGAAAATCCAAAACGGTACTTCAGAGAGAAAACCATACCAGAAATAGAGGCAAGCAATCATCTAGAGTGCAATTTCATACACCTGCTGATGATTTAGTCTCACTGCCCAACTCCAGCAAAAAAAAAAATTCAATACTTCTCAATGAAGTAAATAAAGTATTGTGGAAAATAAAATCCCAGCACCTAAGATAACAATTGTATTGATGTCCACAGAGTCTACTTGACAGATGGATTCCACTCCAGAGGCAGGTGCACAGCTATATACCAGCTTGTGGCATCATTAACTTTACAGTGTAGACAAACCCATCCCCAGGACAAAATTATTTGGGCTGATACCTATGTTGTGTCCTTTGGGGGAGCACAGATCGATTGCCAACAGTCAGCTAGACAATGATTCTTTGAGTCGGAGGGGAACTGTTTGCCAGATGGAGTTGAAAACACACATGAGATATGATACCTCCATAGGTAGTCCTTAAATTGCTCTGATCTCCCCTTGCCTCCTAAGGAATATTATTATGAGCCACAGGAGTAGTAGTATTAAGAGGATAACTTCCTAATACTCCTGGAGAAGTTATTAAAGAGATTATAGAAGTCTTAAATTGGGAACCAAAGAGAAAGATTTGTTCCTCAGAATTGTTAGTTGTTCTCAATAATACTGGCTCACATGCACATTGCTTTTAACTTTTCATTAGTTGCTAACCTTTAAATATCCAAATTCCAGGCTTCTCTTGAAAATATGAGGACATGATGCAATGGAATTGAGTGTCCAGTGTATGTTTAGGACAGGGTCATAATTCTGTAATTGGCTGTGTCTTCGAGCATTTCCTTCTGCTGTCTGTGTAGTTGGTTTATATTATTTTGGTTAGCTCTTCTCAGAATTTTATTCCTGAAAAGAGAATTAATATCTTGAGAAGCTAAAGGATCAATTGAAGGAGTATTTTAAAACTATTTATTTATTTTTGTTTTAATATCTCTATCCATCTTCCCACCCACTTACCTGGGGTTCAGGAAAAAGAGCAGAAGGTATAAACTTCTGTAGTCATAAGTTCTTGGGGGATTGCACGAGACCAGCCAATTAGTACACACAGGAACAGGTCACAGCAGCAACTGGAACACAGTAATCAGGAAAACTGGCAGTAGTGGCAGCAGCTACCAAGCTCCAGAATCAGCAGTGGCTACCATATTGGCAGCTACAACAGTTGTCACACACCTACTTGGTGCTGGAGTCTTCAGCTCATCCTGGGGTGTGATCTTGAACACTGAAAGCAGCAGTAAGTTTCTCCCTTACTTACAGCAGTAAGGCAAAGCATTGTCTGCAGTATTTTGAATCAAAACAGTGATGAGAAGCAATGAGAAACAATGTCAAGCTAAAAGCTCCCTTCCCCCATTTTTCTGGGGTTTCTATTTATACCCCCTCAAAATCCACAAGAGGATGTTTTCCAATTAGCTAACCTCAGACCCACCACATGACATACTTCCTGTTGACCAAGATCATGTACTCTACAAGGAGTTTATCCATCAAAGGATGTTTTCCAGCAAAAAGCATGTTCCCTGCACATGACAGTTTCCAGCTGGTTAAACATCACATGCTCTACCATCAGGATGTTTTTCATGACCCTCTCCTGAGTCTGTTTTTTAGCAGTATACAAAGCACTCCCACATCCCATACTTGAAACTAAAACAAAAAAACATATTCATTCAACAGAAACGTGTTTCTAAAGAAATCAAAACTTCCACCACAATAAAAAATTGATGAGGATTAGTAACTACTGATCAAAGAAAGAGCTTATCCAGAAAAAAGTCAAAGTTTATAGACAATATATTAATAAATGTAATAGAAATTGGATGGTCAGTTACTGGAGAAGGTTGTTAAATTACAAATGAGAGAAAATAAAAATATGAAACAAACTCTATGATGGGAAGGCTTATATTTCTTTATCAGAAGAATGAAAGTAATGCAAAACCAGGAAGATCCTATCAAGGTGAAAGACCCCCACAAGACCCCCTCTTGTGGTCTTGCTGCCTTGCAATCTGTGTGATATGAAGGAATCAATGAAACTTGTGACAAAGGAACTAATCAGATATTTGAATTGTGTTTTCCTAAGTTAGTTAGTTTTGTTTTAAATGTCAAAGAAAGGATGTAGGAAGGGAAGTGTCTGTAATACAGTGAATGGAATCATAAAGAAGAAAATACAACTAACTTGTCTCAGTAGTAGGAAGAAGCACTCTACTACTACTGGTGAATGGCTTACTCCTCCAGGCTTGGAAAACTCAGTAGGAATGAAAGCATCACTCATGTTTCCCTAGAAATCTCATGAATCTTGAATTCAAACCTAAAGTAAAGGTGAAACATTCATCTCTTGGGTTCCTGTGCCAAAACTGGAGTAATCTAAAGAAAAAGTTCTGCCTGTTCATTACCATCAATGGTTGAGCTGTTTGAGTGAAAAAGAAAATAAACAAAACCCCTGTGCAAGAGTATCACCTTTTCTAGAGTCTGATAAGATGAAATTCATCAACTGTTCTTGAAGATTATGACCCCGATGAGAATCATGATCCATTTCACTAGGTATATTAAAGATGTGAACATAATCCTATGCTTCTATTAGATATTTCAAATCATCATATATGTATGTATGTTTTTAAAATTTGGTTCCCTTTAAATATTTTTTGAGGCTGTTGAAGAGGAAGTTAAATAAGTAAAATTTGTTAAGCCACTAAAAATAAATTTAGGGTAATTTCACCTACTGTAATAAGATGAAGCTAATGTATTTGTTTCCCATCCTTTATCCATCATTTAAGTAAAAAAAAAATCTTTCAATTTTTGAAACAATTATAGAAGATTATGAAGTATAAACCAGAGAAAAGCAGAGTACCTTATTTGTGAAGATAGTAGCAGGTTTCTCCTTCCACCTTTAAGTCTCTGTTGGTACAAGTGTGGATTACTTTATTACTATTAAACAAGTGTGAAAGTTGTGACTTTTCTACATGACCTCTGATATCACTCCAGTAGAAATAGGCAGGTACTTTATTACTTCCCCATCAACTAGGGGCAGGCTTCAGTTTCCTCATTGGTCTCTATTGGCAACAAAAGAAAGAGATAATTACTGTCCAGGAACAGTAGAACTTTTTGACACTACTTCAGCATGGATGTTGGGATTCTCTTTAAAACTTCACAAGGTTGGGATTAATGTTCCTCCCTGAGCCTTTAGTGGCTTCAGTAGCATCAGTCGGATAGTAGTGGTGCAATTATTAACTAAGTTTTTGGCTATGCTGAGTTACTCCTACCCTGCCCTTTAGATAAAGAGAGTAAAGTTTCTTTCAGGTTTTATTTTCTTCCCATGTTGCTGACCTTATTGGACTGCCAGTTTCTTAAACCCAAGTCTTCTATATGTGTACTAGGAAACAAACAAACAAATAAACAACCAAGTAAACAAACAAAAACAGTTGCAATGGACTAAATAATGACTCTTAAAAATGAAAACCCACTTTAAACCTTAAAATACACACTTATTTTAAAATATTAGTTTCACAAATATAATAGATGTGTTCACACTGGATTCAGGTAAACTATAATCCAACAATTCTCAACCTTCTTAATGCTGTGACACTTTCTTAATACACTTCCGCATGTTGTGGTGACCCTCAACCATAAACTTATTTTGCTGCTCCTTCATAACTGTAATTTTGTTAGGTATAAACAATAATTTAAATATTTGATATGTAGTATATCATATACGAACTCCCTCAAAGGCAATGGAATCTACAAATTGAGAAAGACTGGGTTAGAGTCTAATTCAATGTAACTGAATCTTTATAAGATGAGGAGAAAGCACAAAGAAACAGAGATAAAGCTATTTTTTGAAATAAGTAAATTTCTTACTTCCTGAAGAAAAGAATGGCTATGTAGAAATTCTACAGATAAATCAAGAAATCCTTAAGTATATAAATGCATTCAGCAAGATTGAAGGGTATAACGTTACATGTAGAAATGACCTCTATTGTCCTATTATATGCATGCATGTCTATGATTATATATAGATATCTCTATTATATATATATATATATAATTCTTACAAATAAGAATTATCTTTGTTCTTATAATTTGCAATGGATAAATGGCCACTGGGTGATAAATACAATATCATTTAAAAATTCTAGATTGTGATATTTTTTGATGATATGTGTATAGATTCTGAACATAAAATCTGCTAACACTGATGAAAAAATAATTAACAATATCATGATGCATATTGTATTCATGATTGGAGAATCAATGTGGCAAACTGCCAGTTCTCACAGTTAATGAACAGATTTAGTTCGTATCAAAACTCCACCAGGAAGATTTAAAAATGTGCAGGGTTGTTTTATAACGAATACTAAGAAACCTGAGTACAAGAATAACTAAAACAAATTTTACTTATTACAAAGATACTTTAGCCAACAATGTGTGCTATGGACAGTAGAGACAGAGTAATGGAAAAAGATCAGAGAATTTAAAAAGGATAAAATATGACCATGGAAAAGAAATTCAATGAAAAGTATGTAGATGGATTAAACTGAAACATCTAGACATTGTAATAAGACTCATATTTCATATAAAATTAACTCAAAATGAATGATATGTTAAAATACAAAATATTTGAACAAAAGGACAAGCATATCTTCAAAAATCTGACTCTCAATCATCATATAAAAAGTAGCACCCAAAAAACTTGGACAACTTGACAAAATGAAATACTTTTGCTCTCTATTAGACCCAAAAGAGAGAAGACACAAGTCACAAAGTAAAAGAAATGATAATTCAGGACATGTTTAACAAAGGACTAGTGTAGAAAAAAATATTGCTAATTAAACTATTTAACCAGTATTTATATTATCTTTAATTGGTTTATGGTGTTAATCCTTAACCCACCACTATAAACGAATACACACAGACACCGGGTGAATCTTAACAAGCCTAGGCCTGGGTTGTGCAATCCTAGCCCATCTAAGCTAGCTCATAACTCTATTACCCAAATATAACCCCATATATATATATATATATATATATATATATATATATATATATGTCCCTTTGGAGTATTATTCTCCACACTAAGCTGATGTTTCAGGCCATGTGGAAGTATCTTTTTTAATCTACCCCATGGCATGTCTTCCTTGTTTGCTCCTGGCTTCTTCTCCAGCTTTCCTCTTCCCAAGATGCTCTGTATCTCTCTAAAAGCCTGGGAACCTTAGTCCTGCCTACCTACCTCTGTCTTTGCCCAATCTCCATGCCTCAGCATTTATTTAACCAATCAGTCAATAAAGTAAAAGACAGCACACAGGACCAATTAACATTTAGAATGCTTAACACCACCCCATCATTTCCTTGTTGGTATAGAAAGTACTCACTAAACGAACCGTTATTAAATAAACAAGTCAATTAGAAAATGGATCAAAATACAGAAATTGCTATTTCATCAGAAGATATGTAAGTAGAAATAAGCTCTTGAAATATGTTTGCTATCATTATCCCTTGGAGAAATACAAATTAAAGTCACAATGAGTTATTATGACTCACTTTCTAAAATGGATAAAATATTAAGTAATATCATTCTGCTTATCAGCACAAATTCAAATTAATTTAAAGTTTTGCTGATATGAATGTAAAATTTCACAGAAATTCTGGAAAATTCTAAATATTTAAAAAAAATTAATTGTGAGCCTTCAACTAAATCACCAAAATTATGAAAAACTAAAAACCCAGGAGAAACAAAATGAACAAAAATCTATTTGCCTTTTTGATTACCTCCACAATAATTGGTCTACCAATTGTAATTCTTCAAGTACTCACCAATTGTACTCTGATATGCTTATCACACACAAAACCTAGCATACTAAAGTTTGGAGCAGACATTTTCATAGCATGCTAGCACTATCAATAACCCTGTCATTCCTCAGTCTAGCAAGTTTAAGAGCATTGGTTACAAGTTGTTCCATGGTTGGAGCTCACTTCATGCACAAAGTGGCCGAACTGCTGGCTGCACACAGGTTTCTGGGATCTGTGGGCAGGGCCTCAGGATGGCAGGGTGGGAGCGGTTTTTTGAAAGATGTGTTCCAGGCAATTCCAGATATCAGATATTGAAAGACCTGGGAGAGGGCAGTCCCTTACCTGAGACTTGGGATATCAAGGCCACCCAAAAACTCGCAAGAGACCATCTTGATGCAATCCTCAAGAGGTTTATTTAGGGGACCAGCGCGCAGGGGTAGAGGAGTTTCTACCCCAATTTGGGGGAAAGTAGGGTATTTAAAGAAAAAAAACCACAAACTAAGGGGGTGAGGAGAAATACAAGTGGAAAGTACCAGCCCATTATTTAGTTAGTCATGTGGGAAACACCCTATACTTGTTTTTCTCAGGAATGATTTTTTTCCTTTATTTTTTATTTCTTCAAGTTACATCTCAATTGCAGTCCCCTCCCTATTCCCCCTCCAGTTCCACCCTCCCACCCTCAAACCCCCCATCCTCTTCCCTTTTTTTTTCTTAAGTTTAAGGTATATCTTATTTCCCCCTACAGTTTCCCCTTTCAGTCCAACAAATGGCTCTTTTTCTTATAATAATAAGTACAATACAGTACAACAGAGGTAATTAGGCCACAGTTATGAGGGTTATATGGCTTAGCATACATTCCCAATGTCCAGTCCATATGTATTTGGCACCTGACTTTAACATTCTACTATCTAACCATCTCCATGAGTTTAAAGTTCTATATCTAACTCAACATTCATACTAATTGCAACACAATTTTAAAAGTATCTTCTTATATGTATAACACTCTCTCGACTCCTAAACAACTCAAAATTATGAGACTCTATCTATCTGTTCTTCAATCACCTCAGAGACCTGAGAGGGATAAATATATCGGATTTTATAGGAAGTACAGGGTCTGCAGCTTCCCAAACTAAGAAATGACATACCAGTGGTTGCCTGGACAGTTCCCATTTTCTCTCCATACATTACAGCATCGCTCTTCAGTTGTTGACAGACATTGATTGTAGAGCAGGGGTTATGAAGGACTTACCTACCCTGTCTTGGCAGAGCTAGGCTGTCGTCTTACCTGCTTCCAGGTTTCGTCCTTTTTGGACAGCATTCTGTCTACAGTTGGAGCAAGGGGTTTTTCCTCCCAAGAGATAGGCTAGCAACTAATTCAATCATCTCCCACTGGAGATTCTTCGATGCTCATCTTCTACTTGGAGGAGAATAGGGGGTGCTGTCAGGAGTTGATATGTCTTGATATAAAAAAAATCTAAAGTTACGAAAACATCTTTGAATGCCATATTCTGCAGATCTCTTGAGGTTTTTGAAGAGGCCCTATCTATCTCTTATATTTTGGTAAGCAGATGTTGCTTGTCTCTTAGCAGGTTTATTTCTGATTAGCTTAGCAAGTAACTATAATAGGCTGTCATAGTACCTAACAGAATGACTGGCTTGCGTAACCATTAGTTTGAATTTCTTAATTGTCCTAAACAGTTTATGACAGTTACTAGTAAAAGGCCGAAACATCACATTTCATTTTTTTTCTTTACCTCCTAACCCTTCCATCCCATTTCTCTGGGGTGGGGTGTCCTTATATAACAGTCCCTCATCTCAGTTGAGAGGTCGTATGAGGGCCAAGAGCCTCTTCATTCATTGGGGATCTACGAAGCAGTACCATCAGTGAAAAGTGTCTCGAGCCCGGGAGACAGAACTACTAAACAAACAAATCAATAAGCATACAATAGATAGAAAAGACTAAAAAATAGAAAAAAATATAACTAACATATAAAAAATGAATAAAAATTAAAAATTAAAAATAAGAAGTCTATGTCCAAGTTCCCTTTGGTGCGTTGGTTGTCGTATAGATATCCTGTACTATATAGCTAAACTCCGACTATAAGTGAATAGATGCCATGGGCATCCTTCTGAGTCTGGGTTAGTTCACTCAGGATGAGCTTTTCTAGTTCCATCCATTTGGCTGCAAATTGCATAATTTCATTGTTCCTGATAGCTGAATAATATTCCATTGTGTAGATGTACCACAGTTTTTTAACCCATTCTTCAGTTGAGGGACATCTGGGTTGTCTCCAGTTTCTAGCTATTACAAATAAGGCTGCTATAAACATAGGTGAGGAAACTTCCTTATGATTCCGTGAATAGGCATTTGGGTGTATACCCAGAAGTGGTATGGCTGGGTCCTGAGGCAGAGCTATTCCAAGTTTTCTAAGATATCACCAGACTGACCTCCATAGTGTTTGCACAAGCCTGCACTCCCACCAGCAATGGAGTAGGGTTCCCCTTTCTCCACAACCTTGCCAGTATGTGCTGTCATTTGAGTTTTTGATCCTAGCCATTCAGACAGGTGTGAGATGGAATCTCAGAGTCGTCTTGAGTTGCGTTTCTCTGATGATTAAGGATGTTGAGCATTTCTTCAAGTGTCTCTCAGCCATTAGGGATCCTCCTTTGTGAATTCTCTATTTAGCTCTGTCACCCATTTTTTGATTGGATTATTTGGTTTCTTGGCATTTAATTCCTTGAGTTCTTTGTAAATTTTGGATATTAGCCCTCTGTCAGATGTGGGGTTGGTGAAGATTTTCTCCCAGTCTGTAGGCTGCCGTTTTGTTCAAATGACAGTGTCTTTTGCCTTACAGAAGCTTTTCAGTTTCATGAGTTCCCATTTATTGATTGTTGATCTCAAGTCCTGAGCTGTTGGTGTTCTGTTAGGAAGTTGTCACCTGTGCCAATTAGTTCAAGGGTTTCTCCCACTTTTTCTTCTAGTAGATTTAGTGTGACTGGCCTTATGTTAAGGTCTTTGATCTACTTGGACTTAAGATTTGTACAAGGGGATAAGTATAGGTCTAACTTCATTCTTTTACAAGTGGACATCCAGTTGGACCAGCACCATTTGTTGAAGATGTTGTCCTTCTTCCTTTGTGCCGTTTTTGCTTCTTTGTCAAAAATTAGGTGGCCATAAGTGTGTGGGTCTATTTCTGGATCTTCAATTCGATTCCATTGATCTACTGGTCTGTTTCTATACCAATACCATGCTGTTTTTACAACTATTGCTCTGTAGTACTGTTTGAAATCTGGGATGGTAATAACTCCAGATGTTTTTTTATTGTACAGGATTGATTTAGCTATTCCGGGCTTTTTGTTGTTCCATATGAAATTCAGAATAGCTCTTTCCAAGTCTATAAAAAATTGTGTTGGTATTTTTGATAGGAATTGCATTGAATCTATATATTGCTTTTGGTAGGATGGCCATTTTTATTATGTTGATCCTACCTATCCATGAGCATGGGAGATCTTTCCATCTTCTAAAGGCCTCTTCCATTTCTTTCTTCAAGGGCTTGATGTTCTTGTTGTACAGGTCCTTTACTTGCTTGGATAGAGTTACCCCCAGGTATTTTATGTTATTTGTGGCGATTGTGAAGGGGGTCGTTTCCCTTATTTGTTTCTCAGCCCATTTGTTTGTTGTATAAAGAAGGGCTTCTGATTTTTTTGAATTAATTTTGTATCCAGCCACCTTGCTGAAGGTGTTTATCAGCTGTAAGAGTTCTCTGGTGGAATTTTTGGCGTTGGTTATGTATGCTATCATATCATCTGCAAATAGGGATAATTTGACTTCTTCGTTTCCAATGTTTATCCCCTTGATCTCCTTTAGTTGTCTTATTGCTCTAGCAAGAACTTCAAGTACTATATTGAAGAGATATGGTGAAAGTGGCCATCCTTGTCTTGTCCCTGAGTTTAGAGGAAATGCTTCAAGTTTCTCTCCATTTATTTTGATGTTGGCCACTGGCCTGCTGTATATTGCCTTTATTATTTCTAGGTATGGCCCTTGTATGCCTGCTCTCTCCAGAACTTTTAGCATGAAGGGGTGTTGGATTTTGTCAAATGCTTTTTCTGCATCTAGCGAGATTATCTTTGGTTTTTTCTTTCATCTTGTTTATATGGTGAATGACGCTGATAGATTTTCATATGTTGAAACATCCCTGCATCCCTGGGATGAAGCCTACTTGATCATGGTGTATGATACTTTTGATGTGTTCTTGAATTCGGTTTGCTAGTATTTTATTAAGTATTTTTGCATCTATGTTCATGAGGGAGATTGGTCTGAAGTTCTCTTTCTTTGTTGGGTCTTTGTGTGGTTTAGGAATGAGGGTGATTGTGGCTTCATAGAATGAGTTTGGCAATGTTCTTTCAGATTCTATTTTGTGAAAGAGTTTGAAAAGTATTGGTGTTAGCTCCTCTTTGAAGGTCCGGTAGAATTCCGTGCTAAAGCCATCTGGCCCTGGGATTTTTTTGGTTGGGAGATTTTTAATGACTGTTTCTATTTCCTTAGGGGTTATAGCGTTGTTTAATCTGTTTATCTGATCTTGATTTAGCTTCAGTAGGTGGAATCTATCAAGAAAATTGTCCATTTCACTTAAGTTTTCAAATTTGGTGGAGTATAGATTTTTAAAATAGGATCCAAATATTCTCTGGATTTCCTCAATGTCTGTTGTTATTTCACCCTTTTCATTTCTGATTTTGTTGATCTGTGTTTTCTCCCTCTGTTTTTGAGTTAATTTGGCTAAGGGTCTGTCTATTTTGTTGATTTTCTCAAAGAACCAACTCTTGGTTTCATTGATTCTTTGTATAGTCCTTTTTGTTTCTAAGTTGTTGATTTCAGCCCTAAGTTTGATGATCTCCTGCCTTCTGCTCCTCTTGGGAGTGTTTGCTTCTTTTTTTTTTCCAATTCACCCAGTTTAGCTGTTAATTCGCTAATATGAGCTGTCACAATTTTCTTTTTGAATGCACTTAGTGCTATGAACTTTCCTCGTAGCACAGCTTTCATTGTGTCCCATAGGTTTGGGTATGTTGTGTCTTCATTTTTGTTGGATTTTAAGAAGTCTTTGATTTCCTTCTTTATTTCTTCCCTGACTCAGTGGTCCTCTAGTAAAGAGTTGTTCAATTTCCATGTGAGTGTAGACTTTCTGTTGATTCTGTTGCTATTGAAGTCCAGCTTTATTCCATGGTGGTCTGATAAGATACAAGGGGTTATTTCAATTTTCTTGTATCTGTTGAGGCTATCTTTGTGTCCAACAATATGGTCGATTTTGGAGAAGGTTCCGTGAGGTGCTGAGAAGAAGGTGTATTCTTTTGTGTTTGGGTGAAATGTTCTATAGATGTCTGTTAGATCCATTTGGTTCATGATCTCTGTTAGACTCATTATTTATCTGTTTGGCTTCTGTCTTGATGATCTGTCCATAGTTGTGAGTGCGGTGTTGAAGTCTCCCACTATTAAAGTGTTTCAATCGATGTGCGATTTAAGTTTTAGAAGCATTTCTTTTATAAATGTAGGTGCCTTTGTATTTGGGGCATAGATGTTCAATATTGAGATGACCTCTTGGTGTATATTTCCTTTAATGAGTATGTAATGCCCTTCTCTGTCTTTTTTTTTTATTAACTTCAATTGGAAGTCTATTTTGTTTGATATTAGGGTGGCTACTCCAGCTTGTTTCCTGGGTCCATTTGCTTGGAAGACCTTTTCCCAGCCCTTTACTCTGAGATAGTGTTTATCTTCAATAGTGAGATGTGTTTCTTGTATACAGCAAAAAGATGGGTCTTGTTTACGGATCCAGTCTATAAGTCTGTGTCTTTTTATTGGCGAGTTGAGTCCTTTGATGTTGATGGATATTAGTTACCAGGGGTTGTTATTTCCCATTATTTTGGTATAGCTGGCTGTCTTGTGTTTCTCTTTTGTTTAGTTGCTGTGGAGGTTTCTATTTCCTCTGTTTTCTTGGGTGTAGTTATCTTCTCTGTGTTGGAATTTTCCTTCTAAGATCTTCTGTAGGGCTGGGTTTGTGAGGAGATATTGTTTGAATTTGATTTTGTCATGGAATATCTTGTTTTCTCCTTCTATGTTGATAGAGAGTTTTTCTGGGTATAGTAGTCTGGCTGGGCACCTATGTTCTCTCAGGGCTTGTAGTACATCCGTCCAGGCCCTTCTAGCTTTTAAAGTTTCTGAGGAGAAGTCAGGTGTGATTCTGATGGGTCTGCCATTGTATGTGACTTGGCCTTTTTCTCTTACAGCTTTTAATATCCTTTCTTTGTTCTCTACATTTGGAGTTTCTATTATTATGTGGCGAGAGGAGTTTCTTTTCTGATCTAATCTGTTTGGTGTTCTGTAAGCCTCTTGGATTTTTACTCGTATCTCTTTCTTTAGGTTTGGGAAGTTTTCTTCTATGATTTTGTTGAAGATATTTCCTGGACCATGGAGTCGGGAGTCTTCTCTTTCCTCTATGCCTATAATTCTTAGGTTCCATCTTTTCATTGAGTCCTTGATTTCTTGGATGTTGTGGGTGAGAGATTTTTTCAGCCTTCTCATTTTCTTTGGATGTTGTACTGATTTCTTCCATCGAATCTTCCATGCCTTAGATCCTGTCTTCCATCTCTTGCATCCTATTTTTCATACTCACATCCGTAGTTCCTGTTCTCTTCTCTTGAGTCTCCATTTCCTCTTTTAACTCTGACTGTGTTTTCTTTATTGTTTCCATTTCAATTTTCATGTCTTGAATGGTATTGTTCGTTTTGTACATTTCCTTCTCCAGTTTGCTTGTTTTTGCCTGGAAATCTTTCATTGCTTTATCCTTTTCCTGTTCAAGCTGGGTCACCTTGGCTTGGAGCTCTATAATGATGTTATTCGTTGTTTTGACTTGTAGAATTGTGGCTTCTTTGAATTCCTTCATAGTTTTAAGTTCTTTTTGAAGGGACTTTATCACTTTCCATAATGTAGAATTGTCATCATTTTCATGTGTTTCAGTTGTGGTGAGATGGTTCGGGCGGGTGGAATAGCGTTGCTTTCTTTTGTTGGAGACATTTTGCTCTGTTTTTTTTTTTTTTTTTGTCTCCAGCCTCTGGCCATGTGGAATTTTTTTTTTTTTTTTTTTTTTTTTGCTCTCTTCTGGACTTGGGATCAAAGGGGGCACTGTGGTGTAGGAGTTGCCTTACTCCACCCCTATAAGGTGAGTCATTCAGTCCTGCCTCCCAGGTGGGGACCTAATTAATTCAGATGGAGGAGCTGTGCACAAGTAAGCTCTGATTCCCCAAGGGAAGGGCCCTTACTAGTACAAAAGTTCAATACAGGACAGTTTCAAATATCTCACAGTTTGCCGGGGGTTGGTTCCTGTAGGGGGTATATCTGCAGTTCAGCTCCAATAGCCTTGCCACTCCCGAGGCTTCGAAGCTGGACAGTGACGTCACAGACTGGGATCTGAAGGCGCTTTAAAGCGGAGCTACTTCACTTCCAAGGTTCGCAACTTTTCCCAGATAATTGGTTTGTCTGTGTGAGACCTGGGAGTGCCCAGCAGGGTGGGGATTATCTCTGCGTGGTTTCTGAATCTGCCGGCTGGGTATTAGGTTGGAACTTACTGGGGATTTCTCCTTTTGGGGGGATGGATTATCCCGATTCCCGGGTCCAGAGGCTTCCTAGCGTGTCCAAGAGTTGGAAGGGGCATCCTGCCCAGGCATCTTCCGTGGTCCCTGTGTAGCTGGGTGAGATTTAGAAGGGGTCATGCCCTTTGTACAGCGTCCTGCAACACTTGCAGCCTTGTGACTGTTGACCCTGAAATCAAAATATGTCCGGGCCGGCCGCCGCCATCTTGGATCCCCATCAGGAATGAATTTAATCTTACTTTACCATTTGCTTTGTGGTTAGCTAGTTCCTAGAGCCTGGGGCTCATGACCTGACTGACCTTCATTCTTGGTTCCCCTTTTTTTATGGTCAGCTAAGTTCCTGGAACATAGCTTGCCTGGCTCCACTCTGTCTGCCTGGGGGGTCTTTTAAAAATTTCTATTCCTTTCAATATCATTTGCTCCCTTGACATTTTTTAGGAAAAAACAATTGGGAACAGAGCTAAACAGAGAATTCACAAAGGAGGAATCCCTAATGGCTGAGAGACACTTGAAGAAATGCTCAGCATCCTTAATCATCAGAGAAATGCAATTCAAGATGACTCTGAGATTCCATCTCACACCTGTCAGAATGGCTAAAATCAAAAACTTAAATGATAGCACATGCTGGCTAGGTTATGGAGAAAGGGGAACACTCCTCCATGGCTGGTTGGAGTGCAGGCTTGTGCAACCACTATGGAAATCAGTCTGGAGATATTTTAGAAAACATGGAATAGCTCTACCTCAAGACCCAACCATACAGCTTCTGGGTATACAGCCAAAAGATTTCTCACCAAACCACAAGGAAATCTCACCATTTCCTCATCTATGTTGATAGCAGCCTTGTTTGTAATAGCTAGAAACTGGAAACAACCAAGATGTCCCTACACCAAGGAATGAATTGATTTTAAAAAACAAAAACAAAAAAACTGTGGGACCTCTACACAATGGAATACTACTCAGCCATCAGAAAGAAAGAAATCATTGCAGCCAAATGGATGGAACTAGAGAAGCTCATCCTGAGTGAATTAACCCAAGCTCAGAATGATTCACATAGCATCTATTCACTTATAGTGGGATTTTAGCCATATAGTACAAGATTACTATGCTATAGCCAATGTACCAAAGGGAACAAGAACATAGATTTTTTTTTTCCTCTCAATGAGACACTTTGCCCTAGTTGTGCTCCCTTGTAGGCCCCAGTATATGAGGAGGCTCTTGGCCCTAATATGACTGCTGAAATGCTGCGGGGGACTAATATGTAGGGACACTACTCTCCGGAGGAGTGGGTTGGAAATGACAGGTGGTAGAAGGTGGGATGGTGGGACTGGGAGGGTGGAAGGAGGATACTATGATGTAAATGTAACCTGAAGTAATAAACAAACATTAAAAAAAGATTTTAATATTGGGAGAAACTATATACATACTAGGCAATTTTGATTTGGATTTTTCTCTTATAACTACATACATACATACATACACATTTATACATTTATAACAAAATTAAAATTTTTATAATACAATATTTCATAAGAGGAATAATACAAGAAAGTATTAAATTTTAAAACATATGAAGAGATTAAATATATAATAAATGGATATAATTCTATAGAAATAAAAATAAAGGCACAATACATGCATATGTAGACCTTCACTTTTTCTTCCCTTCTTAGTTTCTCATATTATGGATATATATATATATAATTACAAATAGTTAATTCCAAACTGTACATAATATTATATTTGAACTAATTTTGTCCATATAGTCTATACAAACAGTAAAATGTATTCAATTTAAAACTGAAGTTTGTCCCCCCTTTGGTCATTTGATGGGTTATAGATGTTTGTTGTTATTTAGGTGGATTCATTACAAGTTGTTAAATTGTCTTGTTAAATAGGCTTTGTACATTAGACCCAGGGTTTTCTCTCTTTTTATTTTCTCTATCCTTCCTTCTCTCCTATGTAGGGAGGGAAAGACTTTTAATAAATGGGATATAGACATAATATAGGAATGATAAAGAAAAGGGGATAGATTATTTAATATGCTCTTATATCTTTGTATATTGATACAAAATTAAAGTTAACCCTTTTTAAGGTATCGTGGCTATGTAACACTTAAAAAGGAACAGAGCTAAAAATAGAAATCACAAAGGAGGAATCCCTAATGGCTGAGAGACACTTGAAGAAATGCTCAGCATTCTTAATCATCAGAGAAATGCAATTCAAGATGACTATGAGATTCCATTTCACACCTATCAGAATGGCTAAGACAAAACTCAAATGACCTCACATGCTGTCAAGGTTGTCGAGAAAGGGGAACACTCTTCCAATGCTGGTGGGCGTGCAAATTTGTAGTACCTCTATGGAAATCAGTCTGGGGATATTTTAGAAAACTTGGAATAGCTCTACCTCAAGACCCAGCCATACCACTTCTGGTCACAAATCCAAATGATTCCTCACCAAGCCACAAGGAAGTTTCCTCATCTATGTTCATAGCAGCCTTATTTGTAATAGCTAGAAACTGGAAACAACCCAGATGTCCCTCAACCGAGAAATGGATTAAAAAAAAAAACAAAACACCGTGGTACATCTACACAATAGAATACTACTCAGCCATCAGAAACAAGGAAATCATGCAATTTGCGGCCAAATGAATGGAACTAGAGAAGCTCAACCTATCTTTTGGCCACTTAGTACACATCCAGATGATCTATTCTACTTCTCATGTCATATGCTGCTCAAGCTTTCTCCTCTCTTGCCTGCTTTTGGCAAACCCATTTAAGACTTCCCGAAGCACTCACTCTCCTAATTCTACAAAGAGATTTGTCTTTTACATGTGGCAATTTTATTGATGAGATTTAATTAGACATAACAATATATTTATTTCCAGAAAAATGTAAACATTGCACAGGCTGCAATATTAGGAGAGCAGATTTCTTATGCAATATTTTTCTTAAAGTGCTAAGTCTGGGAAACGATTGCATACAGTCTTTTAGTGAGTTAGATAATTAAATGGAATCCAGGTGCATCAGTTGTCAGTGCTTTGACTGTATGCCATGTCCTTGCTAGAATTTCCATCTTTTAGTCTTTAGTAGTTGTGGGTCTATCAAAAAAGATAGAAAAACTCCCTTTCATTTAAAAGCTTCACAATTTATTTCAAGTGTCATCTATGCCTGTACTGCTACAATTATAGTGAAATACATTTTAAAAGTTTATCTTCAAGGGCTCATATAATGCTACATGTTTGTAATGTCAGAACTCAGGATGATGAAACAGAATTGCAGCAAAGCCAACCCATCTTACATAGCAGGACTACATCTCAAAACATGAATTTAAAAATGAAAGAATGATATCTTTAAACAAGTGGATGTGTCTCAGCTAGTCAGTGAAAATTGATGGACTGTATGGGAAAACTGGCAGTGTGAATACTAAGCTGTTTTTTAATTGTTACCATACTTTAAAAGCCTTGAAAAGTCCTACAAGAATGATTATACAATAAGATTATTCCTCTTATTGTAAAGGTTGCAATATGATGAAAGTAATAGGACTACTATATCTATTATGTTATTTTATGCCAGGAAGACAGTGAGATAAATCTTCCATTATAACATATGATTTTGAATTCCGTCCTACCAGGATGGAGACTATGTGCTTCAGGAGGTAAGTAAAAGAAGTCTGTGTCCTATTACTCCAGATTGTGAGTTTCTCCTCCCTTTTCAAAGGTAAGTATATTCTGTCTGTATAAGTAAATCTCTCTCTCTCTCTCTCTCTCTCTCTCTCTCTCTCTCTCTGTCTGTCTGTCTTACTGTCTCTCTGTTTTTTGTTTTTGTTTTTTTTTTTGAGATAGGGTTTCTCTCTGTAGCTCTGGCTATCCTGGAACTCACTCTGTAGATCAGACTGGCTTTCCCAGTGCTGGGACTAAAGACACACACCACTGCTGGTTAAAATTCTTCACATTAGGGTTGTAAAGTAATTATGAGGAGGCCAGCTGGAAGAGAAGGACGACTACAGTCTCCCCATCCTTGCTTCCAACACATTGAGTCATAAACTGTGAGGAAATTGATTCTGATAAGCTGAATAAACTGAAAATGGATTCTTCTCCTTCCTCCCAGATCAGAATACAGTGTAGTCATCACCTTGGTGACTCAAATCATTAAAATGATTTAAGCTGAAGGCTGTGCTTAGATTGTTGGATCACAAAAACTATGCAGCAAGATATGTGAATTATTTTACTTCATTTTTTCTACCATACATAAAGGTATATAATTAGTTCTCTAGGATTAACCATACTTGTTGAGAATCCAAACTTCCTCATAAAACTATTTATTTATAGTAGCAGAAGCTTATATGAGCACTTTAATTGCCCGTCTTAATAACATTGAATTGCAGAATTATAAAATGGAGTAGCTCACTGAGTTCTTTTTAGCATACTATCGATAATATCTAATGATTTTTACAAGAAAAAGTAGAATTTTGTTAAATTGTAGGAGTGTAGAATATTGATATGTGAAACACCAGCAGTGATTACTGGGTTGTTCATACCTAATCCTACAGTAGCCTTATTTATTTGGATGTTTTTGTTTGTTTGTTTGTTTTTAGTACTTGGGCCACAAAACCATAGGCAAATGTTCTCTACCCTTGAGCTACACCTACAGAATCTGAAAAACTTTGTCATTAAACAAACGCCTTGTCTCAGTTCTCACCTAGTCCTACAGTATACATATTTGGTTGGAAGTTTTTGTTTATTTGTTTTTAGTACTGAGGTCACAAAACCATAGGCAAATATTATCTACCATTGAGCTACACATACAGTATCTGAAAAAGTTTTCTCATTACATGACTTGTCTCAGTTATTGAAACTTCTGGTTTGTTAGGAGGTTCTGACAGATTACTTTATACTTATTTTAATAAAAAGCTATTTTAACATAAACACTCTCTTAACTATAAACATAGTTAATTTCATTGTAAGTTTATAAAATAGCTTAATAAAAACAATGGAGATGTATTACATAACCAAAATTTACAGCACTTACATATAATGTCTTAAAATATAATGAGAAAATTGGGTAATTGGGTAAGTGAAGTCATTTTCTAATATCTAATGTATTATGAGTGAATGCAGTCTTTATCTCACTGATGATCAGTGTGCTATAAAGATTTTAAAACAAAGGTGTCATCTATTTTAAATATTTGAAAATTTGCAGAAGAATCAATCATGTTTAGAATTTTAGCACATGTTTTGTTTGTGTCTACACTTTTATGCTTGCATGGGTGTGTTGCTACAGGACTGAGTTTGTATGTAATATTGGCCACATAAAGGTTATATGCAAAGTTTCTGAATTAATGTAAAGTTATAA
Source organism: Lophiomys imhausi (assembly GCA_907164525.1). NCBI lineage: Eukaryota > Metazoa > Chordata > Mammalia > Rodentia > Muridae > Lophiomys > Lophiomys imhausi. Next base: position 688,465 of record CAJQZJ010000929.1, read on the forward strand.
TACATGGAATAAGACTGTCATTATAGATTTTAATGTTTTATGTTTCTAGATAGCTTTGAATAGACTTAAAGAATGATGATTTGGTAGACAAACAATTAAGTTATGTTGTGCAAAGGATTAAAAAACTGCCCGTGTTCCCAGGGAAAACGAAATATAGATATAGAACTGAACTAAAATAAGTGAGAAATAATTTATTGAGTACTATAGCACTCTGGTACAACAGATGTTCTGATTAAGAAGGAAATTGATGCTGCTGAGTGGAGAGTCATATTTCATTTTTGTTTCCTTTCTAGGGTATCAGGATATCATTTGGCTCTGCAAACCCTATGGTCTATCACAGGGCAGATGGGATGCATTCTACTAAAGAGACAGCTTCAAAATGGTAGACTGCAAAACTCTAGCTATAGGGACAAAGTAGTGAGTTATTGACCAAATTGTGGGTTGTGAATATGTATATTAAAGGAGGATTAAAAATAGTTTGAATAAAGACAATATATTAATTGCCACCAATATACGGCTTATAGAAATAGACTTTTTAATTTTTCCCACTAGAAATAATATAATTAAATGTACAATATTGTATTTCAATTGAAAAAATGTAGAATTTAACATCAGAGACATAGTATTATAAGATGGGAATCAGAAAATCAGTCTGGCACAGAGAAAGTTCTAAAAATATCTAGAGTAACAGGGTAATAAGCATGACACTGAAAATAAGTCCTGAACATAAGATGTTCCCAAATCTGGATAGATAGATAGATAGATAGATAGATAGATAGATAGATAGATGATAGATAGATAGATAGATAGATAGATAGATGATAGATAGATAGATAGATAGATAGATGATAGATAGATAGATAGATAGATAGATAAATGATAGATAGATTGATAGATAGATGATAGATAGATAGATAGATAGATAGATGATAGATAGATAGATAGATAGATAGAGAAAACCCTTAGCAAAGTAGCTGAGACAATCAAGGTTGTCTAGAATTGGTGTGCCCACTGAGGCGCAATGAAAAAGGACTTCGGGTATCCCTCTAAGTGCTCCTATCCACCACAGAAAGGATATGTAGTTCTTATAAGTAAGGAACCTGAAGGAGGAGATGATGAGAGATTCCAAACACAAAATTTTCCTGGTGGGTTTATGGTGCTGAAAATGAGAGAGAGAGAGAGAGAGAGAGAGAGAGAGAGAGAGATGAGAGAGGAGGGGTGAGAGAGAGAGAGAGACTAATTCTGACTTGTTCTGACTTGTGTTTTTCCTATATTGACTTGGTTACTTACTGGATGCAGCACACAATTTTACACCATGCAGCATTTTCTTTTAGAGCAAAGACATTCAAGCAAGACCAACTCTGACTACTTAGAAACTGGTAATACTCAAGCTGGCCGAACTGAGATAATTGTAAAAGAAAGCTTCCTTTGTCTTTGTGTCAAGATTCAACATCTCCAAAAAGAAGCTTGGTCTGTGGCCTAGAACCATTGTGCTGAGATGAGTGAGGCATTTATAAGATGGCGTAGCCACAGCGAGAGGTGGGTGTGTGGTTGTTGGACACTTAGAGTGGTTGGTTGTAGTTTGTTAGTAGCTGTGGTCAAAGGAAAAAAAAAGGAAAGAAATGAGGTTCAAGGGTCTCTTTTTCTTGCTCTCCCTTCCCCTCTATCCTTGTTTCTCTCCTACCTAGTAGACTAATACAATCTTATTTTTGCACAATAAACAATGGTCAATACCACTTTAGCCAAATATCCTACTAATTTTGTATCAATATACAAAGGTATAAGGGCATATTCAATAATCTGACCCTTCTTCTTGGTCCTTCCTGTGCTGTGTCTATGTCTCAATTTTTCTCAAGTCCATATATTCCTACATAGGAGATAAAGAAGGATACAGAAAAGGGAAAGAAGGAATACCCTGGGTCCAACCTCCAAAACCCATTAAACAGGACCATTTAACAACTTGTAATCTCTTCCCCTAAATAACAGAATTTTCAGTTGTCCTTCAAATAACCGAAAAGGGGGGGGGGGCAGAGAAACACCCTCCCCACCCTCTGGGTATGGGATGTCGCTCTCTTAAAATGACTTCCTGCTGATTTGGGTCTTAGTAAACCTGTTTGGGGCCTGAACCAAAATGGAAAAATGGTTAAAAATGTTAATACAATCCTTTTATGTTCAGTCCTTCTGTTCTCAGCTGTTTATATGTCCTAAGGAGTTTGTAGGCAGAAGCTGAACTTCCAGGCTTTACTGAGGTTCTGGCTGGGGCATTGTGTAGAGCTGAACGGTCTTAGCGATATTGAGTTGTTGTGGTTATAGGCTTTTGATGGAGACAGCTATTGAGGGAGTCTGTCAGGCTGAATCATCTGGGTCACTCGTCTTCTTTTGGTGTCTGATTCTGTTTTCTGCTGAGGTTTCCGTTGTCCACTTGTCCCTGGGTTCCTTGAATGGATGCTTTGATTCTCCTGGAAAGATAAGAACAGAGCCCTACCCTAATCCTCACTCAGGGACAATCACCCTCTTTTTTGGGGGGGAGGGGTAGGTAATATTTATCCTGAAGCAAATTTGGTTTTTTGACAATATATAAAGTGTTATCTTTCAATCTGGTTTAAAGAAGAAATTATTTTGTTATTTTGGAGCTAAACCAGCTTTAGTATATATATTTTGAGATCTCGAAGGACAATTTGTTTGTATTGAGTGGGCCTTTTGTAAGTAGCTTTTAAACTTAGGTCCTTCCAAATCCTATGTGTGTGTCTCTGCATTCTAATTATTGGGATCCGAGACCTGTGGTTCCCATCTGAAGGGATTAAAGATGTGTTCCACAACTCCTGGATCGAAGTTTTTCTCTATTTAGAGTTTGTTTTGTATCAGGCTGACCTTGAGCTCTGAGATCTGCCTGTTTCTGTCTCTAGTGTGTTGGGGTTAAGGGTGTACTCTTCTTGAATGATGGGATTAAGGGTGTGTACCCTCACCACCCTTTTCCCTGTAACTCTAGAATTTATAAGTCCACTAACTCTATGGTGCTCCTCCCGTCTCTGCTGAAGTTAAAGGCATGGGTTAACACCACATTTCTCCTGTATTTTACCTTAGCTATACGTTTTTTCGACACTTGAAGGTTTATAAAACCAGTTTGAATGGCTGTATCCTTTATTTTATTTACAGTGTTTTAACGTTGTTACTTGCTTTTTTTTTAAATTAATAAATGTATTTGTTTGTTGCTACAGGTTACATCCTTAACATATTGTCCTCTTTTCCCACTTCCCAGCCTCACCCTCCCATGCTCTACCCCCTGAGCCTTCCGTCTTGATCCTCTGGGGTGGAGTGTCCCTGCCTTCCAGTCTCTCACCACCGATCAGGAGTCCTATGAGGGCCTAGAGCCTCTCATACACCGGGGGCCTACGAGGCAGTACTGCGGTGAAACTGAGGAAATAAAGGTGGAAAAAACCAACCACCCTAAGTGACCAACAATCACTCACCCACTTCTGGGGGCCTAGAATTTATATGTCCTCAGAAAAGTTCCCACAATTCCAAATGTCACACAATCACAGAAAGTATCTGCAGTCAAAATGACTCTTCTCTTATACTACAAGGCAAATCCTAGCCAGTTGCTACAGACAGTCCAAAGCAGTCCAACATCCCTACACCTGGGATTAAAAAGAAAACACATTCTTAAAATATTTCTGTGTTTTTCTTAGTGTATTTATTTATTTCTTCAAGTTACATCTCAATCATATTCCTGTGCCTCCTTCCCCTCCTGGTCCCACCTTCCTACCCTCATCTCTGCTTTTTTTTTTTTTAATTTAAGGTGTATCTTTTTTCCCCTTTTAGTCCAATAAAAGGCTCTTTTTATTATAACAATAAATACAATACAAAACAATAAAAATAATTAGGCCAAAATTATGAAAATTTTAAGTAATAATATACATTCCCTATCTCCAATTCATACATAATTGCAACTGATATTCATATTCTATTATCTATCTCAATGAGTTTAACATTCTATACCTAATTCAGTTTCCATCCTTACTTTCATTACTAACTTAAAAACATCTTTTTAGAAGAAACAAAAATTCCAGAAAATGTCATTACACAGTACTTGCAGCAGAACATGTTTAAAGACACAAAAGCCACCTCTGTCTTCTCACTTAAAGCAATTCCACTAAAATGAGGAGCAAGACAAGGCTGTCCACTCTCCCCATTTGTCTTAAATATAGTACTTGAAGTTCTAGCTAGAGCAATAAGACAACTAAAGAATATCAAGTGGATATAAATTGGAAAGGAAGAAGTCAAATTATCCCTGTTCACAGTTGATATGATAAATATATATATATAATCATATATATATATATGACCCCCCCAAAACTCTGCTAGAGAACTCCTACAGCTGATAAACACCTTCAGGAAAGTGGTTGGATGCAAAAATAAATAAAAAAAATAGCCTTCCTTTATACAAATGATAAACGGGCTGAGAAAGAAATTAGGGAAACAACACCCTTCACAATAGCCACAGACAGTATAAAATACCTTGGTGTAACACTATCCAAGCAAGTGAAACACCTGTTTGACAAGAACTCCAAGTCTCTGAAGAAAGAATTTGAAGAAGATAACAGAAGGTGGAAAGATCTCCCGTGCTCATGGATTGGAAGGATTAACATAGTAAAAATGGTCTTCTTAGCAAAAGCAATCTACCAATTCAATGCAATTTCCATCAAAATCCTGACACAATTCTTTACAGATCTTGAAAGAACAATTCTCTACTTTATGTGGAAAAATTAAAAAAAAAAAAACCAGTACAGCCCTGTACATTAAAAGAAACTCTGGAGTTACTACCCTCCCTGACTTCAAGCTGTACTACAAAGCAATATTAATAAAAACCGTATGGTATTGGGATAAAAATAGGCAGGTTGATCAAGGTAATCAAATCGAAGGTCCAGAAATAAACCCAAACACTTATGGATGCTTGATGTTTGACAAACTGCCAAAACTATACAATGTAAAAGAGAAAGCATTGTCAATAAATGGTGCTGATCTAACTGGTGTCTACATTTAGAAGAATGCAAATAGATCCATATTTATCACCCTCCATAAAACTCAAGTTAAAGTGGATCAAAACCTCAACATAAAACTGTATACACTACATCTAATAGCAGAGAAAGTGGGGGAAAGCCTTGAACTCATTGACACTGGAGACAACTTCCTGAATGGAACACCAATAGTTCAAGCACTAAGATCAACAATTAATAAATGGGACCTCATGAAACTGAAAAGTTTTGTAAGGCCAAGGACATTGTCAATAGAACAAAACAGCACCCCCAATATTGGGACAAAATCTTCACAAACCCCACATCTGACAGAGGGCTAATATCCAAAATATATAAAGAACTAAAAAAAATTAAACACCAACAAACCAAATAATCCAATTAAAAATGGGATACAGAGCTAAACCAAGAATTTACTACAGAGGAATCTCTAATGGCTGAGAACTTAAAGAGATGTTCAACATCCTTAGTCATAAGGGAAATGCACATCAAAACTACTCTGCAATTCCAACTTATGCCTGTCAGAATGGCTAAAACTTCAAATGATTGCATGTGCTGGCAAGAATATGGAGAAAGGAGAACACTCTTCTATTCCTGGTGGAGTGCAAACTTATACAACCACTTTGGAAATCAATTTGGTGCTTTCTAAGAAAATTGGGAATAGTTTTATCTCAAGACCTAGATATAACACTCCTAGGCACATATCCCAAACATGTGTCACCAAATAACAAGAACATTTCCTCAACTATGTTCATAACAGCTTTATTTGTAATAGTCATAAACTGGAAACAACCCAGATGTCCCTCAACTGAGGAATGGATAAAGAAATTGGGGTATATATACATAGCGAAATACTTCTCAGCTGTCAGAACCAAGGATATCTATCATGAGATTTACAAGCAAATGGATAGAACCAGAAAAGATCATCCTGATGGAGTTAATGCAGACTCAAAAAGACACTCATGGTATTTACTCACTCATAAGCAGTTATTAGCCAATAAATACAGTATAACCGTGCTATAATCCACAGACCCAAAGAAACTAAGTCACAAGGAGGACACATGGGATGATGCTCGAATTGTTATAAGTAGAGGAGATAAAATAGAAATGAGAAGTAGATAGAGATGGTGAAGAGGTATGGTACCTTAAAATAAGAAGGACAGAGCTGCAGAATTAAACATTGCTTCAAATCCTGGCCAGCATGGTAGCTCAGCAGCACAATCATTGGACACCATGGCTCATGGCCTGAGCTTGATCCTGGGACCCAAAGATTAAAGGAGAGTACAGACTGCCACCTTTGTCAATATGTCCATTACTCTGACATACCCACCATAGCATGTACATACATCCATGTGCACACACACCCACACACACACACACACACACACACACGAAAAATATTTTAAAATGAAATAAAATGTTATAATATCTGATTGAAAACCAAGAGGTGATTATTGAAATGTCAATAAACAGTTCTGAGAAGTGAGAAGAGACCCAGAGCAGAGAAGAGTAAGAATAGAGGCTTTTGAGAAAATGAAGATACCTTCCATTCTGTGGAGGACAGTTGCAGAGCTATTTGCTTCATGAAAACTTTTATAAAAAAACAAATTGGTTTATGTTATTTTCATATATGTTATCTATCTGAAAATAGTTTAGTTTTGAGGATGTCTACGAATTCTCATGTCTGCATTTTTTCAAATATCAGAGATATTGCCTTTGTGTCAAACGTCTGAGAAGAAAACTAATCAAATATTAATATAAATGGAAATGAAAATAATTATACATGAAGCTAGATGATGATATATGATTCCATTTGAAAAAGTAATGTGAGGAAAAAATCTTTAAATCCAAATTTCAAGTTCTGCAGGGTAAACAAGAATAATGACTATGAATAAGACTTTATTACTGTAGACATAAGAGAACATGGAGAAATCAAGTTGGTGCTGTTCTAGAACCTTCTGGAAGGCTTTCAAAATTCTGGATAGTGCTCTGCATATTACAAAAGAAGAAAAGTGATCATCACTCATGGGTAGACATCTACAAAAATGATTGGCTTAACAAGATAGGCCCACTGCTACAGAAGTGTTATTCACCATAATGCTCATAACACCTTTTCACTGGGTTTATATTCTACTCCACAAGATTAAATTCATATCAGGAACCATTATAGGGGCAAGAACTTATGATTAAACCTGTCATAGGCCTTGGGGAGAAACCTACTACAACTATGCTGACACAGTACTAAACTGACTCCTAATGACTTCTCACTATAACCACATAAAAACATCTCACAACTTGTATCTGAGAAGCTTCTATTTGTAGTAGTTGAGGATTAAAGTGAAGAAACAGACTGTAGCCTCCCAAGGCTCAGGAATCATTTAGGAAGAGGGGGCAGAAAGAATGTTAAGAGCCAGAGGAAGTGAATGGTTAAAAAGGATCATTACTTTCTAGACATTAGGACAGCTGCACATATGAAACATAGTGATTGGCATAACATTAAAAATATTTGTGCAAGCCCAAACCAGATGAAATCCGAACATGGAAAGAGGAACTGGCCACACAATCCAACTCCAAGATCTGGAGATATTGGCAATTATTATTTAATGGGAGAGGTAGAGATAGTTTTCTCTAAGTGTGCAGGCTCTGGTATGTCTTGTAGGATTTACAAAAGCAAAAAAAAGGACAAGAATATGGGTGGATACAGAAAGAAGAGTCGTTAAGGGACAGGGTACATAAAACATGTTGAATAAGGGACAGAATGCATAAAACATGTTACATGAAACTTAAACTAATAAAAGTACAAACTTCCTTCAAATGTAAATCAATTGAGAAAACTTTGGGCATTTATCTACAAATATTATTTTAAACTGATCAAAAACATTTTGTTAATAATAATCATAAAGCACTAAAAGAAATATAATTCAAAATTGAAATTGAAAACTACAAAGTTGTGTTCTCTATGTAAGAAATGCATGCCTATTGTACGAATCTGTCAAATATTTTATTTTTACTTGGAAGTAGGTAAGTCGACAGCCTAGCTCTGCCAAGACAGGATAGGCAAGTCCTCCATAATTCTTGCTTTACAATCAATGTCTGTCAGTGAAACGGGGCCAAATGGCTGAAGATTGATGCTGTAACGTATGGAGAGAAATTGGGAACTGTCCAGGCAGCCACTGGAATGCCATTTCTTAGTTTTGGAAGCTGTTGGCCCTGCACTTCCTGTATAACCAGATATATTTATCCCTCTCAGGTCTCTGAGGTGGTTGAAGACTAGATAGCTAAATTTTGAGTTGTTTAGGAATCAAGAGGGTGTTCTGGATCTAAGAAGATGTTTTTAAAATTGTGATGCAAGTTAGAATGAAAGCTGAGTTGGATATAGAACTTTAAACTCATAGAGATGGTTAGATAGTAGAATGTTAAAGTCAGGGGCCAAATACGTATGGACTGGACATTGGGAATGTATGCTAAGTCATATAACTCTCATAATTGTGGCCTAATTATTTCTGCTGTTTTGTATTGCATTTATTGTTATAAGAGAAAAAGCCATTTGTTGGACTGAAAGGGGGAGCTGTTGGGGGGAAAAAGTTATACCTTAAACTTAAAAAAAAAAAAAAAACGAAGGGGATGGGTGGGTTGAAGGGGAAGAAGGTGGGAGGGTAGGACTGGAGGGCAGAGTAGGGAGGGAAATGCGATGGAGATGTAACTTGAAGAAATAAAAAATAAATTAAAAAAGAAAAAAGTAAATAACCATATTTCACAAGTTATTGACTTGTGAAATGCAGTCACATCTCAAAAAAATACATAATTATTATTTTAAAGACTTACTTTAATTATCCTATTTGCATCTAAATGTGTATCTGGGTGCATGCCTCCAGTGTGTGTGTTCACAGAGAGCAGAAGAGGGCATTGGATCCCCTCTAGCTGGAGTTATAGGTGATTGTGGGTAGATCTTCTGGAAGCAAACTTCTGTAAGGTGTGTTAGATTAATATAAATAAGATTTAGTGAATATCTAGGGGCTTCTGATACAATCTCTTAAAAGGGGGCACAAAGATCAGCCTACACCTGTGGGCATTTGGCATGGCAGTATATGGACTAAAAACAAGGTTTATGGCTTGGCATTGTTTTTGGCTGCTAATAGCCTTAAGAAGTGGAGCCCAGATTAGGTTGAAGCCAGGAGAAACAAGGAGAGACCCTATTCACAGATGAAGTGGGTGGAGCCTGAGAGAGAAAATTGGAGATGCAAGTTTTGTATCATCTGGTGGAGCTAATGCAGACAGACTGAAAAGCTGATCTCGAAAAACTACTATGGTCAGCTCTCCCTGAGACAGAAAGAAGCTGGTGGTACAGCTTTTGCCTTGAGGGGTTCAACCACTTCAAACAGTAGCCTGAATAGAACAGTGTCCTACCCCAGCAACTATTGCAGAGTAGCTGAATGGCTAATAGAAACTGAATAAGTTGGCTTACTAAATACCTGAGGCATTCCAAAGAGAAGAAAGCCTCAAGTCTCATTTAAAATGAAGCTGCTATAGCAATGTAATGGCCAATTTACCCTAAGGGACCTATATCTCAGGTGTCCCTGAGGAAATGCTATTGACCAAGTGCCCGAAAGGATCTACTCCTGCGGTGTTGCTGACAACTGAGGACCTGCCCCAGAGACTATATCCTTCTAAAAAGCTAGGGTTATTTGTTAAATAATAGGTGTTTATAGTTATTAATAGGGTTCGTTGTTAGGTAATAAGGATTTATAGTTATTCTTAGGACTAGTTTTAGGTACTGAGTGTTTATATTTGTTATAAGTGCTTATAGTTATTAATAAATATATTTGATACTAAAAGTTTCATCTTCCCTCTTCACCCTCATTGACCTCTGCAGCTCCCAAGCATGTTTCTTGCAAGCAGAGCATGCTAGAGAGATACTGGTTAAAACTTACAACTGTTTAATAAAAAGAAATCAAAACTGGAAAAGACAGAAAACAGTTAAAATTAATATCAGAATTAAATGCCCTAAGAACTAAATACAGTGTGACTATTTCAAAACTTAATTTAATCTTAAAAAATAAATTATTAATATACGTCCCATACTATTTAAAAACAAAAGATACTTGATAGGATTTCAAGACACATGCAAATTTACTAGAGTTAAATTTAGAGCAATCTGTAATTTCTCATATTATCTTTTAATAATAAAACAGTGAAAGTACTATAAATCAGATCAACTCATATTTATCTGTTTTATCTTCTCATGGGAGTAATTAAACCAATAATTCCATTTATGATTCAGTGTATTGAAAAACACACTAGTTCTTTTAAAAAATATTATAAATAATGCCTAACACATGAATTGGCAAAGTGGGGAGTAAATGAATAGATTACTTTTTTTGAAACTAGTTTTCATATATCCTTAGAGTTGAGCTCACTATTTTGTCAAGGATAACCTTGAACTCCTAATTCTCCTTCCTCTATCTCCTATGGCTTGTGATGACAAGTATCTATCATTATAGTTGGCATATGTATTGCTGGAAATAAAATTCAGAGATCTGTGGATGCTCGTCAAGCTGTCTGTCAGCTGATCTACATCCCAACCTAAAAGGCACACTTTTGTTTTTGTACCTGAATATCATCTTTATCCTTGAAACTGATGATAATGAACTTATAGCAATATTGAAATTAATGATAATATAAGAATAAGAAAGCAAGGAGAAAAGTGCGTTCCTACAACCTTACTACTTCCAATCTTGCTTATAGAAACTATGCAAGCCAAATGTGTTAAAGGTAAAATGATCATTAGCATTCCTACCTGATCTTCCCAACTCTTCTGCAGCATCTGCTTATATTAACAGTTGTATTTGCAGTGCAGTCTGTACCAAGACAGGCAGCAACCACAGTAAATCAGGAGAATGATTCTCTCTTATTTTCCAACCTCAGGCTCTGTGCAATCAAAGAAACTATGAACATCTGCCTGGTTTCTGATTGCCATGTTCGCTGATTCAGTGCACCCAAATAAGCAACAATTAGTCTGTTCAGCATGTGTCAGAAGACCCGTCAAGTTAATTCAAGTTGAGACAGAATAAATTGAATCCATTTGGCATTGTGCTTATTTGTACGCAATGTTTAAGCAAGCATCAACTGTGCTATGCTATCTCATGCTTACAAGGAAAACAAGAACATATTGTTACACAATTCCAGAAATGACTATTCTCCACCTAATTTTTTTCACTGTATTTTAGGTAACTTTATTTAGTTATTATGTAGTTGCTAACATTTATGAGTATGGGGTGATACATAACTCATTTATACATTATACAATCAAATAATAATTATAATCAAATTAGTGGGTAGAATTTATCATTTTTTCATAGTGAGAAGATCCTAAGTCCCCTTTTTTAATTATTTTGAAGCTTATAATACATCATTGCTAATTTGCTGTTATCAAGTCATGTGACAGAGCACCAGAACTTAGACTGTCTCACTATAAGTTTGTACCCATTGACTGATTCCTCTCCCTCTTCCCTCCCCCTCCAATGTTTTTCAGCCTCTGCCAACCACTCTTCAATCCCATTCTTTAATAAAATCACCTTTTATTTATATTCCACCTGTGAGATCATGTTGTGTTTGTCCTTCTGTTTCTGATTTATCTCATTTAACAAAAGTGAGTAAGTGTATTCATATTTTACAAATAAAAGAATTCCATTCCTTCGTGGTTGGATAGTATTCCACTGTGTATGTGTATCACATTTTAAAATCCATTCTTCTATTGATGGACACTTAAGTTCAGTCTACATCTTACTTACTGTAAGTACCTTTAGATGCACAGTTCAGTAATGGAATAGCTGAATTGTGGCTTTTATTTTTAACTTTTTTGTTTTGTTTTGTTTTGTTTTTCCTTTATTTTTTATTTCTTCAAGTTACATCTCAATCGCAGTCCCCTCCCTATTCCCCCCTCCAGTCCCACCCTCCCACCCTCAAACCCCCATCCTCTTCCCTTTTTTTAAGTTTAAGATATATCTTATTTCCCCCTACAGTTTCCCCTTTCAGTCCAACAAATGGCTCTTTCTCTTATAATAATAAACACAATACAAAACAACAGAGGTAATTAGGCCACAGTTATGAGGGTTATATGGCTTAGCGTACATTCCCAATGTCCAGTCCATATGTATTTGGCACCTGATTTAACATTCTACTATCTAACCATCTCCATGAGTTTAAAGTTCTATATCTAACTCAACATTCATACTAACTTGCAACACAATTTTAAAAGCATCTTCTTAGATCTATAACACTCTCTTGACTCCTAAACCACTCACAATTTAATTATGAGGCTCTAGCTATCTGTTCTTCAACCTCCTCAGAGACCTGAGAGGGATAAATATATCTGATTTTATAGGAAGTACAGGGCCTGCAGCTTCCCAAACTAAGAAATGACATACCAGTGGCTGCCTGGACAGTTCCCATTTTCTCTCCATACATTACAGCATTGATCTTCAGTCGTTTGGCCCCGCTTCTCTGACAGACATTGATTGTAGAGCAGGGGTTATGAAGGACTTACCTACCCTGTCTTGGCAGAGCTAGGCTGTCGACTTACCTGCTTCCAGGTTTTGTCCTTTTTGGACAGCATTCTGTCCACAGTTGGAGCAAGGGGCTTTTCCTACCAAAAGATAGGCTTGTGACTAATTCAATCATCTCCCACTGGAGATTCTTCGATGCTCATCTTCTACTTGGGGTAGAGTAGGGGGTGCTGTCAGGAGTTGATATGTCTTGATATAAAAAAATCTAACATTATGGAAACATCTTTGAATGCCACATTCTGAAGATCTCTTGAGGTTTTTGAAGAGGCCTATCTATCTCTTAAATTAGGGTAAGCAGATGTTGCTTGTCTGTTAGCAGCTTTATTTCTGATTAGCTTAGAAAATAACTATAATAGGCTGTCATAGTACCTAACAGATTGACTGGTTTGCATAACTATTAATTTGCATTTCTTAATTATCCTAAACAGTTTATGACAATTAGTAGTAAGAGGCTGAAACATCACATTTCATTTTTTTTCTTTACCTCCTATCCCTTCCATTCAATTTCTCTGGAGTGGGGTGTCCTTATATAACAGTCACTCATCTCATTTGAGAGGTTGTATGAAGGCTAAGAGCCTCCTCATTCATTGGGGGTATACGAGGCACTACCATCACTGAAAAGTGTCTCATTTCCCGGGAGAGAGAACTAAAAAACAAACAAACAAATAAGCAGACAAATAGATAAAAAAGACTAAAAAATAGAAAAAATATATAAAAAAAATAAAAAATAAAAAGTCTATGTCCAAGTTCCCTTTGGTGTGTTAGTTGTAGTATCGATACTTTCTACTATATAGCTAAAATCCTACTATAAGTGAATAGATGCCATATGCATCCTTCTGAGTCTGGGGTAGCTCACTCAGGATGAGCTTTTCTAGTTCCATCCATTTGGCTGCAAATTGCATAATTTCATTGTTCCTGATAGCTGAATGATATTCCATTGTGTAGATGTACCACAGATTTAAAATTTTATTATTTATTTTATTTTATGTATATTAATGCTCTATCTGCATGTACAGCTGCAGCCAGAAGAAGGCATCAGATCACATTGTGGATGGTTGTGAGCCACCATGTGGTTGCTGGGAATTGAACTCAGGACCACTGGAAGAGCAGACAGTGCTTTTAACTGCTGAGCCATCTCTCCAGCCCCATACCACAGTTTTTTAACTCATTCTTCAGTTGAGGGACATCTGGGTTTTTTCCAGTTTCTAGCTATTACAACATAGATGAGGGAACTACCTTGGGATTTGGTGAGGAGTCATTTGGATGTATACCCAGAAGTGGTATGGCTGGGTCCTGAGGCAAAGCTATTCCAAGTTGTCTAAGATATCGCCAGACTGACCTCCATAGTGGTTGCACAAGCCTGCACTCCCACCAGCAATGGAGTAGGGTTCCCCTTTCTCCACACCCTTGCCAGCATGTGCTGTCATTTGAGCTTTTGATCTTAGCCATTCTGACATGTGTGAGATGGAATCTCAGAGTCGTCTTGAGTTGCATTTCTCTGATGATTAAGGATGTTGAGCATTTCTTCAAGTGTCTCTCAGCCATTAGGGATTCCTCCTTTGTGAACTCTCTATTTAGCTCTGTCCCCCATTTTATGATTGGATTATTTGGTTTCTTGGCATTTAATTTCTTGAGTTCTTTGTAGATTTTGGATAATAGCCCTCTGTCAGATGTGGGGTTGATGAAGATTTTCTCCCAGTCTGTAGGCTGCTGCTTTGTTCGAGTAGAAGTGTCTTTTGCCTTACAGAGCTTTTCAGTTTCATGAGGTCCCATTTATTGATTGTTGATCTCAGGTTCTGAGCTGTTGGTGTTCTGTTCAGGAAGTTTTTGCCTGTTCCAATGAGTTCGAGGGTTTCTTCCACTTTTTCTTCTACTAGATTTACTGTGACCAGCCTTATATTAAGGTCTTTGATCCACTTGGACTTAAGTTTTGTACAAGGTGATAACTATGGGTCTAATTTCATTCTTTTACAAGTGGACATCCAGTTGGACCAGCACAATTTGTTGAAGATGCTGTCCTTCTTCCATTGTGCCATTTTGGCTTCTTTGTCAAAAATTAGGTGGCCATAGGTTTGTGGGTCTATTTCTGGATCTTCAATTCGATTCCATTGATCTACTGGTCTGTTTCTATACCAATACAATGCTGTTTTTACAACTATTGCTCTGTAGTACTGTTTGAAATCTGGGATGGTGATACCTCCAGATGTTTTTTTATTGTACATGATTGATTTAGCTATTCTTGGCTTTTTGTTGTTCCATATGAAATCAAGAATAGCTCTATCCAAGTTATAAAAAACTGTGTTGGTATTTTGATAGGAATTGCATTGAATCTATATATTGCTTTTGGTAGGATGGCCATTTTTATTATGTTGATACTACCTATCTATGAGCATGGGAGATCTTTCCAACTTCTAAAGGCCTCTTCCATTTCTTTCTTCAAGGGCTTGAAGTTCTTGTTGTACAGGTCCTTTATTTGGTTGGTTATTGTTACCCCCAGGTATTTTATGTTGTTTGTGGCTATTGTGAAGGGGGTTGTTTCCCTTATTTCTTTCTCAGCCCATTTGTTTTGTTCCCTACTCTTCTTCAAATCCATGGCCTCGTTTTTTACTAACTGTTATTACATGACTATATATAGGGATATATATATCCCTACAAATAATCTGTTCAACAGATATGATGTTACTTTATGCATGTTTTTAGTGCTGACCAGTTGGCACTGGACAGTCCATGGGGAAGACCATCTCTCCTCCTCCCAGCTTTCTTCAGTTGCCTATAGTTCTTTGTAAAGGGAAAAAATGCGAGGTACTAGAAGTAGCTAAACTGTTCAGTGCTAATGAAGTCTTGGATATTTGAGAAGAATGTACAACCACTAATTTACTACACCAGATAATCCCCAAAACTATCTAAGCATTTGTTCTTTCGTATACCCACACATAAGTTTAGTTTATAAATATCCTTAAGGAAACTTCTCTTTGTAACTGACACAACTACCACAAAAAACTATGGTCAATCAGAGTTCAGACTTATGAAGCCCAGTTGCAAGGAATATATCTACAAACACTCACACACCTAAGGCTTGGGGAACAATGCAGAAGAGTAGACAGAAGAGGTGTAAGAGACAGAGGGGTATGGAGTTTGTCTTTGAGATTGTGTCTCCTAGCAATGTCAGAAGCTACATCTAAGGTCTCACTAACAAGACTGCCAAAACTTGAGTTTGCAAGGATGACATCAATGAACATGCCAAACTGGATGGAGAAAAGCCCATGAGAATTATCCTTATGTCGCGTCCCCCTCGACCAGCAAGGACGACGCAACTCGCAAAAGCTCTTCTCAAGCAGTTTATTCAGGTCCCTTGAAAACAGTCTTCCGAATAATGGGGCAGACCCAACCCACAGGATAAATACTATATGAACAGCCAGTCAAGCCATGTGGTGCTATCTTACAGGCCCACGTATGCGGAAGCAAGCCAGATCAGCGGTCCCAACCAAACATGGACCTGTTCACCACCGAGAGCGCTCACCATCGGGCTGGTGGAAGGCGGAAACCGGCGCCATCTTTAGGGCGCGGCACGTCGCAGCTCTCTACAGTTCCTCCTTTTTTTTTTTTTTTCTAAAGTTGGTAGAAGTCCCTGGAAAGGCTTCGTAATCCCCCTATCTGGGGATCTCACAGTGGGCCTGAGCCTGAAGGAGGGCGGTGCTCAAATTCTTACCCGTCTCTGGGTCAGTTTCCCCACTCGGGACTGCCCTGTCTTAGGTGGCCGAGACTTACCCGTCTACTCCGTCATTGACTTGCCAGACCCTAATATCCGTGGAACGAATACCTTAGTGGGCAGGGACTATGCTCAGTGAAGATTTAAGGCTTCATGGCAGCGAGCCATGCCTGAGGGGACTGGCCCGCCTCAATGGCGACAAGGGCCTGTATAATCATGGCTGCATTACGCTTTTGTGTGGCTCTCATCTTGTAGATGCACCATAGGCAAACCAGAGAGGCTAGTATCATCAGTATTGCCAAAGAGCCTACGCCTGCCCACTCCTTAAGATGATCCATAGCCGTCTGTATCCAGGAAGTCAAACCAGTGGCCAGGCTCAGATCCACCCCAGTGGAATTGATGTGGACGATTGTCGCTCTCAGCTCTCTCATCTTATTTTCAAATTCAGCCGACCAATCCTGTAAGAGGAACTTTGACAATTGTCTAGACAAATTAGCAGCCTTTGTAAAATTTTGATACTGCACGGAAGTAACACACAAACCTTGCATTTTCCACTCACACCCCAATTGTGCTAGTTGCCAAAGAGAATCAATCTGTTCTTGTATTAAATCTATGCATTGATTAACTATCATAAGGCCTCCTTTGAGATGAGAATTCATAGAGGTCTGAGTATCCAATGCCTGTGCCACAGTGGCTGAGATGTTATTCAGGGCATTGGCAGTCTGTATAGAACTAGACAAGGCAATAGCTGAGGCAGTAGCCCCCACAGCAGCAACAGTGATGGCAGTAACAATAGCTGCAGTGATGCCAAAATCTCTTTTAAGCCTGAATAGCATCATGGTATTAGAGGCCTCTATAGGAACTGGTACATATCGAGGCATTCTAGTCACCACAGCCACAGGAAAGGCTGTGGCATTCCATCACAGGGCATAAAAGCATGTGTCCGGAGTGCATACTAACTTTTCTTCACCCAAGGATGCACTCCCACTTACAATCCACAGAAAAGGAGGCCAGAGACATACTGGCGAAGCTGAAAAGGTCTTATTGCGGTAAGAATGAAACAAAGAATTCCAAGTACCAGAGCCACTACCGCTAGAAAAATCCAATTTGGTAGCGGACCCTAGGGAAAAATTACCTCTTTGATAAACTCCTCCCCCAAGCATAGTGACAGGTCCCAAGTCCATGCAACTTCCATTTACCCCACCCAAAAGCCACAAATCAAAAGGATTGGTGGCAGTCTGCTGAGGATCCCTAGTAGATATATCAAGCATCTGATCTTTGATATGTATGTAAAGGACATTGTAATGACCCCACGCCCAGTAGCCAACCAGGCTGGTGCCATACCCGTCCGGTATCTTTTTCTCAGAGATGGGAAACTAGGATACCAACCCATATGCAATCAAACATGCCCTTCTTGAAGTCGCTAGAAGCTGACCCCAAGTGCAGTGCTTAGCCTCGCATCCTGAGCGTGATGATAGCTTAGTCCTTTAGGACAATCAACCAAGCTTGTGGCTGTCTAGCCTCCAAGGCAGCAAAGGCTTGCAACCAGCATGGCATTACTTTTCCTCTGTGAAATCCTCATCTTACAGATACACCATAGGGCAATGAAACTGACTAGGAAGAGCATGCCTCCTAGGGCACCCATTCCCTCAGATGATTCATGGCTCGGAGGATCCATGTCGACAGTCCTTCAGCAACAGAGACATCAACCCGGGTGGAATTCACATGCACTATGGCAGTTCTCAGATTCTGCATCAGCTTATCAAACTCGCCAGACCAATTTCCTGTAAGATACTGAGAGAGTTGCTTAGACAAATTTGCAGCTACAGTATAATTTTCATATGGCACAGAGGTCACACACAAACCAGTCATTTTTCACTCACAGCCAATCTGGGCCACCTGCCACAATACATCCAAGGCCGTGGCTACATTGGCTGACAAATTATTCAAGGTAGCGGCAGTCTGCACTGAGGCATCCAGGCTTCCAACCCCTTGTTCTTATAAGGGGTGATAGCTGCTTTACATTCCTTTGTACATTGCTCATACACAAGTTGTTTAATTAAGGCCATTGCCAAATCAGGGTCTCCAAATACCCTTCCAGCTGCTTCAACCATTATAGCCACGAAGTCTGAGAAAGGCTCCAGGGGATCCTGAATAACCTTGGTTAGATTGCCATTCACTTCCCCTTTGTTAGGCAATGATTTCCAAGCTCTGGTTGCGATTAAATTGATTTGCTCAAACACCTGAGCCGGATACCCAGTTTGTTGTTGAGCAAATCGACCTTGCCCAAGAAGCATGTCCACATCCCAGGCTGGGTTTCCTGCTGCACGATTAGCAGCAGCTTGTTCATTAGCAAACTCAATCAAGAAAGCCTTCCAATCTAAATACTGCCCAGAGTACAGGCAGGCACGTGCCAAGCTCATCCAGTCACTAGGAGTCATGCAATAACGACTAAGAGCTTCCACCTGAGCTACAGTGAAAGCAGCATTAATCCCATAAGTGTGGACAGACTCAGCGAGTGCTTTAATTACCTTAAAATCGAGAGGTTCATGATAACGATTTCCCCCTCCATCCTGAAAGACAGGATAGTACAGCTCATGTCTCACTTCCCTCCAGACATTTGGACAGAATGACCTCCCACTAGGACCACTCGGAGGGGAAGTCTCATTATATGAAGGCGGGGCCAGCACAGGTGGCCCCGGACCTGAGGGCTCTATCCGGGTGCAGTCAGAACTCTTCCTCAAAGATGACTTCTCCATTTTCTTTGTTAACATTTTAAGTTCCTCTTTAGACTCTGAGCTATCCTCTTCCAAAGTATCTTTCCCAGATTTGACTGAGCGCTCCTCTTTTAACTGTTCTAATGCCTTTTGTCCTTTTTCCACTGCCTTGCGATATCTCTGATCTCCTAAACAACTCCTCACCATCTTCCAAATCGGTCTTACTCCATGCTTCAGAGTACCTTGCTCCCAAGCAAATCCAAGTCCCTGCCTAATTTGTCCCAGCAGGATACCGTAAGATTCCCGGACACCGCAAACCACGGAGCCACGGAATCGCATTCATTCAAAAATCTCTCTAGGGTAGACTTCTTAAGTTTCAAATTCCTAGCTAAAAGTAGCTCCTGAAGAGCCAGAAAAATTGGATGTGACTGAGACGATCCCATGATTAAAAATTTACTTTCGGTTCGCAGCTTCCCCGCGAAACTTTACCTTTAGTTCGCAATCTCCACGAAACTTTACCTTTTGTTCGCTATCTCCGCGAAACTTTATTGTCCCAATTTATTCCGGGAACTTCCCAGTGCACTGCCCCTGACTGCAGGAGTTCTGAGTCTTTTCTGGTTCCCAGTATGGGCCACCACTTGTCACGTCCCCCTCGACCAGCAAGGACGACGCAACTCGCAAAAGCTCTTCTCAAGCAGTTTATTCAGGTCCCTTGAAAACAGTCTTCCGAATAATGGGGCAGACCCAACCCACAGGCTAAATACTATATGAACAGCCAATCAAGTAAAGCCACGTGGTGCTATCTTACAGGCCCACGTATGCGGAAGCAAGCCAGATCAGCGGTCCCAACCAAACATGGACCTGTTCACCACCGAGAGCACTCACCATCGGGCTGGTGGAAGGCGGAAACCGGTGCCATCTTTAGGGCGCGGCACGTCGCAGCTCTCTACATCCTTATACAAATAGTTTATTTTAATTCAAAGAGTAAGTTACAAACATGTTTACTTTTATATACATGAATCCATGAAACATTAATCAATTAACAGATATGTGTTGTTAGTATGTAATTTATGGACCTTATCAAAATGTCAAGAATTATTTTATCAACTACTCCAGTATCACCCATTGATTTCTTGATTTGTTGGCTTAGTGTACTTTAATTGGGAAGAGCTCACTTCCATTTCACTGTATGCTTTTGAAGAGTTTAGCTAATGATTTTGTATAATGTTGTAGTATTTTAGTTTTGGGTTTTTTTCCATAATTAGATTGAGGGTAAATACATTTGTCAAGAAGAACATGGAATGACATTATGTCTTTTCAAGTACATCTCAATACACACTGATAATTTGCTCCAGTAGATGTAGTGTTAAATGTGATAGGTCTGCAAAAGACTACCACATACTCTTCTGTAAGTTTTTTTTTTTCCCCACAAATTAGTATCTTATGGAAGATACTTTAAGAGAATATAAATATTCTTAGATTTACCACACTCTTTTCCACTAAGTATTCTGGAATTCATAGATGATTCTATGTGAATATTTACTGTTCTCATGGTTTCAAAACAATGATGTTATTATCATTTATATCATAGGAAAGAGGTGAAAATGTATCAAGATTGTAAAAAAAAAAAACACCACATTTGTGGCTATCAGTCTATTTATACATGGTTGTCAAACTTGTCCTGTGCCTCCTTATGGTCTGGGGTTACTACTAACCACACATGAGGCAGAGAGGTAGCCCCTGTTCTTGCAGCATGTTCATCTGCAGTCTTTACAATTGCTGAAATTTGTGCTAGAGGAAGATCCCTGGATGGTAAAGGAGCTATGGATGTTCCAGTGAGTTAAAACAGGTGCTGCAGTTAAAAGACACATGCAAGCAGACATGCCAGGAGAAAGCATGGCACTCAGGATTTCCTTCTATTTCTATCATTCTTTCTACCAAAAAATTCTGTCTCCAGGATTTTTATGGCAAGAAAATGTCATACACACTTATTCTGTCCTAGCAGCTACAATAAATCACCTTGTGCCATTTCCCTAGAAATTTTTGCCCAATGAGATTTTCTTCAGTCTGCCTTCTATATCCTCTTGTCACTTGCTTGTCATGTTTCACAGTTCCTGTCATCATGCTACCACAATTATACTACAAGATTGCCCTGTGCTTTTATCCATTGATTTTTATTTGTGTAGTGTATGTATTGAGTGCTCTATTTTTAAGTACACCTGCATGACAGAAGAGGGCATCAGATCCCATTATAAATGCTGTGAAACACCAAGTATTTTCTGGGAATTGAACGCAGAACCTTTGGAAGAGCAGCCATTGTTCTTAACCACCTAGCCATCTTTCCAGTCCTTATCCATTCATTTTCAAACAATATATTTGTTTCCTTATGTACACATATATTGATTTATAAATATATGACCCATGTGAATCATGTGCAATTAGAGAATGCTTATTTTAAATTTTCTATTTTTCCTTTCAATATTTGTATTTCTGTCATATGAGGCAAAGACTATTGGCTCTTATATTTCCAATGCATTTATTTACTTTCTTATAAGTTAACTAAAAAAGTAGCTTAAAGATTTATTATCCTCTCCCAGAATTGTCTATAAGTCAAGACACAGAAGGATGCACATGGCATCTATTCACTTATAACTGGATTTTAGCCATATAGTACAGGAAAACTATCCTACAACTAACAGACCGAAAGGAGCAGGAACATAGACTTCGTTACTTGTCAGTGGGACACTTTGCCCTAATGGAGCACCGTGTAGGCCCCCAGTGCAAGAGGAAGGTCTTAGGCCTCATTTGACTGATGAACTGAGAGGGGTTGATATGTGAGGGCCTCCCACACTGGAGGAGTAGAATGGGTGGAAGAGGGTGGGAGGGTGAGACTGGGAGGTGTGGAGGGAAGGTGTGATGCAGATATAACTTGAAATAATAAAATAACTTAAAAATAACTGAACTAAAATAATTTATCAAGAGGTCATATTAAATTCAGCATCACTCATCCTTCTCAAAAAGTTGCCAATCTAAAAATACTTTAACTAATAGCAGTTACAAAACTAATTTTTAAAGCTTTTTTGACAATTTTTTACATTTGTTTATGAATGAAATCTTATTAACCTAAATTTTCCCAACAACATCTAATAGGCTTTTGAGTAGTTCCTTTATGCTTTGAAACTCACCATTCCCCGCATGGTCTCCGTGCGCGCGCGTGCGCACACACACACACACACACACACACACATGCACACGCACACACTCATACACTCCTCACTGCAGATCCCTCCCCTTTTGGATCAGGCAATTTCAATCTCTCTCTCGTGTAAACTATAATTTTGCCTGGCTTTGTTAAATAAATATCTGCTTGAAATGTGTGTGTGTGTCTACTGAATTCTTTGCAAATACAAGGTCAAAGGAGAAAATTTTACATGCTAATAAGGATGCTAATAAAATGAATATTTTTTTCTGTAATTTTCTTTTCTAGTCAGAGTCATGCTACATTTTAAAGCTTTGGTAAAACTATAATAATCTTTCTGGCAAATTCTTAGCTTGTCTCAGATACCAGATAAATAGTAGCTGAATATATTACTTTTAATATCCTGTCCTGCTGATAGAAAAACCACTGTCTAGGCCTTGTGTTTTCCTGTAGAGAGTGAGGATAAATTTTGAAAACTCAAATTAAAACGTTTAACCTAAGCCAAAGTCATGTTTTATGTGTGAATATTTTTACATTTATGATTTGATTTTTTTGCAAATTTGATAAATATATGACTTAATTCAATTTTGATTTAATACAGGTACCAAAATATTAGATAATTGTCAAAATAATTGAGTGAATTTTCTACTATCTGATTTCATGTTTAAAAAAGAGGATTTGAGAATTTAAATTGACCTTGAAGCAGTTATAATCCAAATGAGATATATCTGCACTTCTTCACCTCACCATAAGTTATAAGAAATGAAATAAATTCAGGTAATATACTAAGATAAAAATATATGGTATATCCATGAGTTCCCTTTATACATAATAGATTAACTGAATGTTTAAGAATGTAATCTTAACCAATATTAATACAGCTCTTTTTTAAAAGCAGAACAGTGTTACTAAGAGACACAATCCTGAACAAACCCCTCTGAACGCATTAAGTTTCACTAATATGACTGCTGAAACTTGAGCTGAACAAGAACATCAATGTGCATGCCAAAGTATAAGGGAAAGCTCACAAGGCCTTAGCCCTACACACAGAACTATAGGCAACTAAGGAAAGCTGGGAGTGGGAGACCTGGCCCACCCCCAGGGAACAGCAAATCAACTGCCAAACAGTCAGCTCCAAAAACACACATTCAAGTAACATTGTACAGACCAAACAGGTTTTATATATATATAACAATTAGTGGGGGGAAAAGAGGTCAAGAATTTAAGAAGAGTAGGATGGGATATGTGAGAAAGCTTGGAGGGAGGAAAAGAAAGGGAGAAACGTCATTGTTATAGTCTCAAAAATAAATACAAACAAATAAATAAAACACAAGGGTAGGCAGGTCAGTGTCAGCTGGTTTGCATTGCACAGGCAGTATCTCTTTTTCTCTGTGTTCACTTTGAAACTCCAGGACGGCCGTTCCTTTCGCAGAGTCTGTATACACCGCATTTGTTGCAGGTGATCCATCTTCATTGAAAGCTTTACTCAAGTGCCGTTAGCACTTATTCTGCTGTTAACAAGAATAGGGGCCATCTTCATCCACTGTCAAGAGAGATCCAAAGGAAATGGCAAAGATGGTGAGGAGAAAATGCATAAACATAGAATAGGCTCTTGTGGAAATTAAAAAATGCAAGCAATAGATACAACCTGACAAATGAACTTTGAAAGGAGAAACAAACTTGCAATGTCAAACAGAGCATTTCAGGGAGTTATCCATACAAGAATTATCATAGAAAGGTAGAAGGTGTTTTAACTTTCCATTTCCTTGTCTGTAACAAGGACTATTGACTCTGAGTTCTGAGATAACAAGAGAAGGTAGAACAACATTGATCCAATAGTTAGGGTGAATAAATTGAAATTATTTGTTAATAAGCTTGGGGCTTGTGGGATATTTATGACAGGCTGGTTTATTATCTGGTTGTTTTTTAATAAACAGGGATAGGAAAAATTGGCAAGAAATATATTCTTAGTCATCTTAGTTGATTTTAGCATTCCCTGTGTATTACTCATTAATTCTGGTTTGACCGTCAGCCTCAAAAATCTATGAGTATAGGAATCTTAATCTGTAAAATACGACAACAAATAGGCATTGTCCTCCTCCTCTATGAAAAATATTATTGCAGACTATTGTGTAGAATTATATATTCATATTGTAATTCTGGTGATATTCTTAATATTAATAAGTTGCAAATTTCATGGCAATGGTATTTGTGGCAGGCAGGGTTGGAGAGAGTTATCAGCAAATATTGATTCTAATGAGGACTGGGGTCTGAATCTCCAGAACTTTACATTAAAATAAACAAACAAGCAATAACAGCAACAACAAAATTTTATGTTTAGGGCTAGGTTTTGCAATCTCAGTGCTTTGCTGTGGAGGTGAGAGATGAAGACAAGAAACTCTCAGGAAGTTTAATGGCTAGTTATCCTGGCATAAAAAGGAGGAGAAGAATACTGAAGTGATCTGCTTCAAATAAGGCTAAAGATAAGACTCAGCCATGAAGATGTACCCTGACTTCCACACGCGTGCGATAGCTTGCACACACACACACACACACACACACTGTTTCATTTATCTTTTAAAATTAATTTTATGATTTGTTCACTCTCCTCTGTTATCCATTCCAGAGTAATTATTAGGAATTAACTATTATAATAAAGTATTACTGATCTCAAAATTTAATCAATATGTAAACATATAGCTCGCTTTTCTTGAGATGGTCAGGGCTGACATTTGCTTTCCACATCCTGTTGTAGACAATAGATGAAAAAGAATGCCACATGCATTCAATTGAATATTATTCAGCCTTATAAAAGAAAGATATTTTGACAAATTAAAATATGAGTGAATTTTGATGACATTTTCACTGGAAACTATGGGAAGATGGCCCCATACTGCCATATATTTGAATGTTTGGTCCTAAATTGGTGGAATTCTTTGGTAAGGATTAGGACACATGGCCTTGTTGGAGATGTGTCATAGAGGTCAGGCTTTGAGGTTTCAAAATCCCATTGTATTCCAAGTGTGTCTCTGCCTAAGCTCTCAGCTACAACACCAATGCCATGCTTGCTTACTAGCTGTCGTTCTACCACCATGAAAGTCATTGCCTCTAGCCTTGTGGAACCATGAAACTCACAGTAAACATCTTCTTTTATGAGTTGCTTTGTTTGTAGTGTTTTGTAACAGAAATAAAAGTAACTAAGACAAATACCACGGGGGTGGGGGAATGGCTACTATTAACTAAAGCCAGCAAAAGCTTAAGGAACTGTTAAAAATGTAATATAAACAGAATCATTGTCTTCATCTGAAAAAAATTAAAAGATAATGCTAGGTTATGACTAAATTCAATAATCTTAGCAACGGGCCTTTAAAATTAACTATTCAAAACCTTTAATCACTCTAACAATTTAAACATGTTTAGTCCATCAGTATTAAAAATATTTCACAGTCATCTTCAGAACTGTCTATCTTAAAAAGTTGGAACTCTCCATAGCCATAAAACAGCAGCTCTATATGTTCTTGGTAACCATCAATGATTTTGTTTTTCAACAGATTTGCTTCTATAACTAATTCAAATGAATGAAACCACACAGTTTTTGGCATTGTTTATTGCATATCCCCTAATATATTCAAGGTGAATTTATATATTAATAAAGCAGGATATGTTTATATTGCAATACTGAGTTTGATGTTTTAGGAAAAAAATAATTGTAATTACTTCTCTTATTTTATGTATACACTTTATTATTTGTGTATATTTTATGTATATATTTTCAGTAAATTATTTATGACTTAAGAAGGCCTCTTAAAGTTAATTAGACATGATGACTGGCATGGTGAAGACATTATCCCCCTTGCTCCTCCTTAGAGCTTATTGATGTCTTATTGTTAAACTAGTCTTAAAACTGTTTCATACCTCAAGGTCCAAAGGCTCAAGTTCCTAAGTTGGAGGAGTTTCTTGCCAGACTTTCATCTTGGTTGAGTATTTCCCAGTGGTTTCTGAAATGAGTCCCTCTGAGGATATTGTGGAAATGTTGTATGCACTGCTGCTCATTGAAGCCAAGAAATGCTGCAGAGCTGCTCACGTGAGCTGTTCTAATTGTTCCTGTAGTAGCAACTGAGGAATTCTTGCAGATGGGGTTATCATAACACTTTGTTAGCATTTTCTGTACAACTGCCTTTTCATCCCAAAGAAACCCTGGAGGAAAGTATAACATTCAGGAACAGGGTTTGCATATTAATTAATATATGCCTAAAGTCTTAAGTTTTCCTTCTTAATATGTTAAATGTGCATGGTACAATTTGTTTATAAAATCAACATTGTACAGACTGAGCATGTTGTATTTATGTAGTTAGTCACACACACACACACACATACACACACCCCACACACACTACATATATTTGTAAAAACATTTAAAGAAAATGACTCATAAATTTAAAAAAAACAATGAAGGTGATATACAGAAGTGTTTTTAGGAAAACAAGGGAAGTGAGAATTCATGCCATTATATTATATCTCAAAAGCAAAAATATATTTAGAATTAAAAATTAAAAATAACTAAAATGTTGCCATTTTGTACATATTCTTAATATCTGAGTTTTCCATGACTTATTTTTTATTCATTATTTTATTTTTAAAACTTTTACTTTATTCTTTGCTAAAAATATGAATGGCTAAGAGTTTTACATGTTTGGTATTAAGATTAACATTTCCACTGCGGTAAGTTTTGGTTACTTAAAGATAATTCAGAACAACTTCTACTAACTCCACTACCATAAAGTTTTACATTTGAATATAGTTTATGGACTAATATTTAGAATTATTTTTTCTTGGAATAAAATGGTTACTATAAAGTATATCCAATAGCAAAGATATCCTTATACAATTTCTTTTATAAAATAATATCAAAGTTATTAATCCTTAAGAGTAATTGCTTAATAGGCTGTCATTTTTATATATTCCTTACAATTTTGATACTTTATTATTGATTTCTAATACACACACACACACACACACACACACGTGTGTGTGTGTGTGTGTGTGTGTGTGTGTGTGTGTGTGTGTGTCCCATTTGTGGTGCCACATGTTTCTGTGGTAATTCAGACCTATTGGACTATTATCAGAAATCTTAGACTCATTAAAAAAAAAAGAATTTAAGAACAAACTCAGAGGAAACCATGTAGAAAATTTTATTACAGTTTAAAATTAAAACTGAAGGTAAAGTCACAGGGCATCTTAGCAGAAGAGGAAGATGGAGAAGATGAAGAAAAATAAGACTATGCCATGCTATATCATTAGAGTTAAGCCAGTGTGTTCAACAATGGAGGCTAGTTCAGTTGAGTTACTTGGTAGTTAAGCAGCAACATGGCAGAAACAGGAAAAGAAAAGTAAAAAAGAAAAAAAAAAAAGAGTAGGGATAGCTTCAGAGAAAGAGAGAGGAAGCCCAACTGTTAGGAAGATCATGACGACAAAATAAATAGAAAAGGGCAAGGGGAAACTTATGCTTTTGTGAGTGGTAAAGAAAGCAGGCAGATGTTAAAAGTTTCCTGGTCTTTAAGCAACTACATAAAGGAAGAATGTGGGAAAGAACAGTGCCTGATATCAGGGATCAGAATAAATATTCCTCCCATCTGCTTAGCTTGGCATTAGTTAATCTGCCTTCATGAGGGATGGTCCCTTAGTCAAGTACTACATACACATCACCATCTGGATTAATCCTTAAAGAACAGGACAATGCCATGTCTCCACCTTGGGGTAGAGTTCTCTCTTTCAACTAGATGATAATAGTTTTATGTTAATGGACATCCAATGCTATTATAACATCACCTCGAACTGGGTTAAAACATTTCTTATTCTCTAGTCAAATATTAGTAGCCACGGCCTGGGAACATTCCTAAGTACAGTGATGGAGACAAGATAAAATGAGAAAAACTCTGCTGTAAGTCTCATATGTTATCGGATGGCATTCTCAGTCAAGTTAAAAGTTTCCTAAACATTTAATGTGATAATCTCAGGATGTTAGATCAGACACAGAGATGGGCCAGGAATAGCTATCACAGGAAATAAAGCTATCCCAAGATATGATGTAATTAAGCCCTTGACCTCTGCCATCCCAACCTGTTCACTACCATTGACATACAAATAAGTTAATCTTCCTCTTAGAAGGACTAGTGTAAGGAATAGCTTCTTTCTGGGACTTGACCTCACATAACATTTTAAATTTCAAGTCATCTTTTAGTTGTCTTGAAATAGTGGTCCATTTTCAACTGTGTATTTTATTACATTCTGACTTTTAAGTTTATCCAACTTTTGAGATACCAGTGATAATAATTTTAATTTATAATTGTGTGGATCTTCTATTTATTCTTTGCTTTTCTGAGGTGTATTATAGCTATCTTCTGTACTCCATATTATTTGAGATATTACTAAATGAGTTACTTTCATAAAGAAACTGACATGGTAACTCTGTTATTATTCTTGCTTAGGGGGGAAAATGATTCATTCATGAACAGAGTTTCAGATAGCTGTATAGTTAACCATATTACATTAAAATTCTCACAACTAACTTATTTATACCAATGGTCTACTTTATATTTATTTCATTGGCAGTATTTTTTAATTCATTTCACTAAAGGACACCAGATTAATGCACAGCTTCCAAATGTACTTCAAAGTTCTTTCATATAGCCAGTCCTCAACATCTGGAATGTAGAAAGTTATATGAAGTTTTAAAAAAATATGTAAATTATTCTAACAACTATTTGTATTTTTATTGTGGTCCAAATTTAGAATAATCCATATCCAGTAATATAGAGATCATAATTAATAGAAAAATTCCAGTTTCTCTGAAATACAAACCTGAAAAATCAATGATATTAGAAGTAATCAATGGAAAGATGAGTGATGAAAGAGTCCAGAGAGCCAACAAGGCAGAGCTACAGTGTTACAAAGGTTAACCTGTTGCCAACTTTTAAAACATTTATAACACGTCTCTTATTACTTAATGGAAACTGCTTGAGTTCAGGGAGCATCTTTGATATGCAGGAATGAGAATAATTCTAATTGCTGACGACACAGGATCTCATAACCCTCAGAGACTAGCCAAAAAAAGGGAGATTAGCAAGCAGGGGGCACTGCAGTGCTGTGAAATCTTTCAAGCGTTGGGGAAAAGACAGGAATCTGCCCCCAGGCTTCTAAAAGACTGTACATTGATAAAAACAAAACGAAAGACTTCCATGTTATAATTTTGAATGAAGTTGGAAGAAAATCTCAGTTAGGAATGTATTCTTTTTTTATATAATTTATTTTTTATTTCTTCAAGTTACATCTCAATCACAATCCCCTCCCTATTCCCCCCTCCAGTCCCATCCTTCCACCCTCTTCCCCCTCAACCCCCCCCATCCTCTACCCTTTTT
>CAJQZJ010000929.1:727153-742094 GCA_907164525.1 Lophiomys imhausi
TTCTTCTTCTTCTTCTTCTTCTTCTTCTTCTTCTTCTTCTTCTTCTTCTTCTTCTTCTTTTTGTTAGCATTACAGTCTTTATAAGCCTCTAGGGGCCTAGATTTCTTGGTTCTCTTGATCTGCATGTGTTGCTTTTGACACCTCCGAGTCCTTCTATTCCTCATCCCTCTCTTCTATAGGGCACCCAGAGCTCCACCTAATATTTGATTGTGTGTCTCAGTCTTTGCTTCCTTCTGCTGCTGGATGGAATTTCTAGTAGAATAGTTTTGCTAGGTTCCTGTTCCTTTGAGTCAGTGGGTTGTAGGATCATTATCCTATACTATATGTATAGAATCCAGTTATAAGTGAATACATGTCATGTGTTTCTTTCTGGGTCTGGGTTAGCTAACTCAGGATGAGTTTTTCTAGTTCCATCCATTTGATTGCAAATTGGATGATTTCCTTGTTTCTGATAGCTGAGTAGTATTCCATTGTGTAAATGTACCACAGTGTCTTTTTTATCCATTTGTCAGTTGAAGGGCATCTGGATTGTTTCCTTTCTAGTTATTACAAATAAAGCTGCTGCCAACATAGTTGAATCTATGTCCTTGCAGTTTGTTGAAGAATCTTTTGGATATATGTCCAGGAATGGAATGGCTGGGTCTTGAGGTAGAACTGTTCCTAATTTTTTGAGATATCACCAGACTGATTTCTAAAGAGGTTGTACAAGTTTTCACTCCCACCAGCAATGGAGGAGTGTTCCCCCTTTACCACATCCTTACCAGCATGTGCTATTACCTGACTTTTTGATCTTAGCCATTCTGATGGGTGTGAGATGGAATCTCAGAGTTGTTCTGAGTTACAGTTCCCTGATGACTAAATGTGGAGCATTTCTTCAAGTGTCTGTAAACTTTTAAAGATTCCTCTTCTGTGAATTCTCTGTTTAGCTCTGAGTCTCATTTTTGGATTGGATTATTTGGTTTCTTGGTGTTTAGTTTCTTGAGTTCTTTATAAATTTTGGATATTATCCCTCTTTAAGATGTGGGGCTGGTGAAGATCTTTTCCCAATCTGTAGGTTGCCATTTTGTTTTAATGACAGTGTCCTTTGCCTTACAGAAGCTTTTCAGTTTCATAAGGTCCCATTTATTTAGTGTTGGTCTTAGAGTCTGAGCTATTGGTGTTCTGTTCAGGAAGTTGTCATCTGTGCCATTGAGGTTGAGGCTTTTCCCCACTTTCTCTTCTATTAGATTTAGTATGTCCGTATTTACAAACCTTGAAAACACAACTCTCAACTTCATATGGAAAAACAAAAGAAAGCAAAACAAAACAAAAACCAGAATAGCTAGATCAATCCTGCACAAACAAAACAAAACAACAAAAAAAAATCTGGAGTCATTACTATCCCTGACTTCACTCTATACTACAGAGCAAAAGCAACAAAAACAGGATGGTACAGGCATAGAAACAGATGAGTGGATCAATGGAATTGAATCAAAGACCCAGAAATAAACCCACACACCTATGGTCACTTAACTTTTGACAAAGAAGCCAAAACGGTACACTGGAAAAAGGAAAGGATCTTCAACAAACGGTGCTGGCCTAAGTGGATGTCAACATGTGGAAAGATGCAAGTAGACCCATATTTACCTCCTTGCACAAAACTTAAGTCAAAGTGGATCAAAGATCTAAACATAAATCTGGACACTCTTTTAGATTTTTAACTGAATGCTAAAAAGAAAATAGAAATCACAACCTTGAAGATTTTCTATGTAATCCATCAGGTTGAAATTGACATTGATAGTAGGAAATATCTATAATATCAATCACACATTGATGTTATTTTACAAACCATTATTGAATATTTCTCTTATTACGAGAATGCAAAGAAGAACCAAGTTTACTCATACTTATGCAAACAGGAGGAATTATAAAAGTTAAGCGCATATTGGTCTCTCGTATCTCAAACCAGCTTGTTCTCAAGCTGATCATCTAAAATTTACTACAGCTGTGTTTCAAAACTGACAGAAGTAAAAGCACATCTCTCTGGCCTTATTTATGGTAATACTCAGAAAAGCATTTGTATTGACAAGCACTAAGTAGCAGTGCTTTTAAGTTGATGATGAGAAATGGTTTGGGTGATTGTCAGGATGACTGGGCTAAAGACAACAGCAGAGATATAGTCTTTTTTTTTTTTTTGATGAAACTTTTTTTGACCTAAATGCACATCAATAGTTAATGATAGCTTATTGCGAAAACACAACAACCACCTTCCATACAGCCTATCAGTATTATTTGTAAAGAGACTTGAAAATCTTTTGCTCAGTCTTGGTAATCAAATGCTCATACTAAATACATAAAGTTCATTGCTGTTTGTCAGGGGATGGAGTGATTTCCTGAAACAAAAGACTGAGAAGAATAATCCTATTGGTAAAAAATATACAAGATTTAACATATTGACAGACCTCCCTTTTGCGTTTTAGCCCTTGAAAGCTACTTATGACCTGGTCTCGTGGTATGCTGGACTTTTAAAGAGGATTAAGTTTTATCTTCAAAAGCTTTAAGTGTCAGAAGCAATTTCAATTTCTGAGATAATTCAATCATCACCCATTTAAGATGAATGCAAGAACATAAAACAATCTTTCCAATAATACAATCACAGTCTACAGATTATTCTGGTGAGTCTCTGCATGTTACCTAAGAAACGTTCATGTTCACATTTTTGTCTCCTTAAGTAGCAAGCAGAAATATTTTAATATATATAAATAAACTGAAAACTTAATTTAAAATTTGCCTTTGAGAACACTAGTTGCAACTCATCCCACCAAAGTGGCTAAGCTTCAGCCAAATTCAGTTCAAATAAAGAAATTGTAGGTTTTAATCAATTAAACTTTGTCTATAATTACCTTAAATGTTCTCCACCTCCCATGTATTTTTCTGTCCATGAATAATTGTATCAGAGCTCTGCAGATTTACAGAATCTGTCCTGAATTCCAGGACTTCCTGTTTTGTAAGTTGTTTTTGTTTTGTTTTGTTTTTCAAACACTTTAATCCAATTTACCAAAGGGTTTTCTTCTAAGACTGTTAAGGATGTTTATTTCCTATTTCTCTCATTACACCAATTTGAATAAATTCTGATTCATTATAATGAAATAGGACTTCATTACATGATCTCACTGGTCACTCCTTATCACTTATTTCATTAGTATTTTAAAATTTTAATTGTAGGACAAAATTTAATTCCATAATTCCTTGGACAAAAACAATGAGGTTTTCAAGGAGAGTCTATGAGTACTGTAATTAAGACTCTTTCTTTGATAGCTAAAACAACTTTAGTCTAACAATTTTTTTCTTTAACACATTAACTCATTAGAGCAAAACTGCAATTGTAGCTGAGAGTCTTTATCACAAATTACTTATTTAATGTGGTTTTATTCTTTCACAATGGATTCTGTGATTAACTATTATTGCTAAATACTGGGCATTGCATACATAATATCATTAACAAGATTTTAAAAAGTTTAATTCTGTTTTATAGGTATATCAGGTGTTGCCAAATAGCTTGTCCTAATCAACCTTGACCTAAAGATAGAACTTGTTAGCTTTGTCCTGAAAAATAGAAGAATATTCCAACTTTAAGAAAGTAAATTTAAAAGACTTTAAATTAAAATAGCTCTGTGGGTTAGAGTAATAGCTTAGTGGTTAAGAACATGGTCTGCAATTATAGGACACACAGGTTTGGTTGCCAGCACCAACATGTTGACTAACAACAGTCTGTAATTCCAGTTCCGGGGGATCAGATGCTCTCTTTATGCCTCCACATGGTGGACAGACATACATGCAGGTATAGCACTCATACACATAAAACATAAAAGAGTTTTGCATTGTGGTTATTAACTTTCATACCAGGTAAAGATTCATTTTTTTTCCTTTAAGTTTAATATTGAAGGCCATCAACTGGTAGCTGCTTGCACTCTCTACTGTTTGACCTTATTTTATTACCTTTGTACAGCATGTGTACTCTTATGACAACATAAGCCAGAGTCTGTTAATAATGTTTATAAGTAACCAATGTACTGAAATGAATGCAGGAAAGATTCAGTTTAATTTCTTTCCCTTGTGATCTCTTGCTTTCCAAGCGCATAAAAGGAAAACCTTTTTCTCCTTGAATATGTCTCTGAATGAACCCTCAGTGTAAGCAAGAACATTTTCATATTTCAAGAACTCCTTTATTAGCTACTCCAGGTATCCTATAATTCAATTCAGTTCTGAAGTATTCTGATCTAATTCTGCATTGAGTGTCAGGTAACATAGGTTGATGTCTCAGTTGTACAAAACCTCAACATATATAGATGTCAATAACAATAGTAGGCGTTATCTAGTATTTTTGTATTTTCAAGCTGTAAATGAGGGTTCTTGTCACCCTTTTATTTTTGCCTACTTAATATCATAGGATAGCTCACATTACTAAGAGAAACACACACATGATATTTCTTAGTTGGTTATATGGAGAGAATATAATGGAAAATTATGGATATACAGTCAATTAAAGAGCTACCTACACAGGCAGGTGACGTTCAGAAGGTCTCTCAGTGTAAGAACTGCTGTTTTCATGAATTTCGGGTGCTTTCCTTCTTTGTTATTAAAAGGTGTACATCAACCTGAAAGCTGAATATACCATATGGTTGTGAGAGAATTATATGAATGCTTCATTTTTTAGGGCTGTACTAATCTCTGGATGCTTTTCCTGTGGTCCTGATGTGTGGAGAAGGCATAGTTCCACCTTTAAAACCAGGAACATGCTAGGCAGAGCCAACAATGGCCTGGGACCAGGGCTTAGAGGACTGTGGCTTTAGAGCCTGACAACCCAGTGGTCCCCACCTTAAGGTAAGTTTATCTGTCCCAGTACAACTGTGTGCTTAGTGTGTGACATCCTTGATATATTCAGCATTCCCCTTGTGCCACATTGTTTGATCCAGCTTCCCACTGACTTTGTCAAATTGTACTCTTCTCTTTATTACATAGATTTTGTTGATTATTAACTCTACTTCCAGACTGTCTTTTTTTTTTTTTTCCAGAGGAAAGAGGGTGGAGATAAAGTCTATAGGAGTTCATCTAGCTCAGCCTTTCTTGTGAGCAGACTCGGTCAAGGATTGCATTAAAAAAATGCTTTATGACTGGAGAGGTACTTCTTTGGTAGATTATTTGCTTAGAGTAAAGTCTTTGGATTCCATTCCCAGAGCAATATATATATATATATATATATATATAAGCTAACAAATAAAACCAACAAAATAAAGGCCAAAAGAACTGTTTCATTAGAATGTATAACTTTCTTAAACTTGACATTTTCAAAAAAATTGGAAAAATTAAATGGAAATTGCTCCTATCATTCAGGAAAATGGTGCCTTACAGGCCCTGTTCATAAACGTGGGGGGGAGGTCAAGGATCTAATATTTGAAAAATTATTATCTTAGACCAGGATCAAATTCTACAGTTGTTCTAAAATGGCTGTAATATGAAGGTAACATATTACCTTCCAGAAAGTATATGCTTTTATTGGAAACTTCTTTGTTAGGATGGAAATTGAACTTAGGACTTTGTGAATGCTAAGCTAGTGCTCTACCATGGAGCCACATCTGCAGCTCAAACACATGATTCAGTGTAATCTAAAGTGCAACACAGTAACGTGCCTTTGGAACTTTACTACCTTGCCAGGGTACTTCATCTCTATAAACTCATTTTCCTTGCCTTTGCACTCTCCCCCCTCTTTAGAACTGCTTAATAGGGTTTTATCTTTCTAATGTGACTGTACACTTGTTGAAGTTACTGACTGAACCCTGCCTTTTCATGATTACTTGTATAATCATACTTGCACAGTTTATGTCTCAATTTGTGTGGTTTTTTTCCTTCCTTATTCACAGATTTAAACAAAGTCTTGGCTCTTAATTTCTCTTGTTCACCTTTCTGTTCTAACTCAAACACATGAAACCTCTGGTGTCTGACGCTGTACATAGCCACAAGGTTGATGGAAATTTGAATGATTTCTCAAACTCCCACCAACTAATGAAAATTGAATATTTTCATGAGCTCCATAGGATAAGATAAAGGGTCATTTTAAAAACATGTTTATATATGGATTAAAATATAGTGGAGAGAGAATAAATATGTCTTAAATCAGCTGGAAATAGAAATACTTATTTTCCAATAAATCCGTGTGCTTGGAACAACAAGGAAAATATGGACTTTTGTGCCACATGTGACATATTGCTTCATGAATAATTTTCACACTCAGACATGCACTAAGAGTCCTGATAAGTAACATTAACTGTATTGACAAATATATATATATATATATATATATATATATATATATATATATGACATCTAGTTCCAAGTAAGTGTTTCTCATGTTTTCATAGACATTGAATAAAATGTAGTCAAATTGTCACCTGTATAGGTCATAACATAATGTTCTATCCTGATACTCAAAACACCACAGATATATGTCCAGTGTTTTTCTTAACAAATTATGTAACTTTCTTGTGTTTTGTCAAACACGTAGGTACAAGAAATTTGTGTGTGTGTGTGCGTGTGTGTGTGTTGCTTAAAGGAATATAAAATGACAAATTTCCTGATTTTTCTTTCTGAGATCTAAGTAGCATGCCTGTTGGTTTTCAAGTACAGTAGACATCTGCTCATGAGCAAGTTCATAAGTGTGGGTGAAGATGATCAACGTTAAACTGAGTAGGTCTTATAAAAGCAAAACAACAACAACAAGAAACATCATAGATATTGGAAGGATATTTGCAGAAAGAAGGGGCTTATTAGGGAGGAAGAGATATTATAGAAAGTGGATACGTTTAAATAAATAATATTTACTTTATATATGTAGAACATTGTCAAGGAACAAAATCAATTAGTTTTTAAGAATAGTCTCACACTCATGTCTTATGTATTTCCTTTGTTAAAGGGGATGTGAAAAAAACAAGGAATGAACTGAGAAGCTACTCACAAACAAAGCAAAGAAAAATGAATTCAGATTGTCAAGAGTAAAATTCTTCCATTATTGTCATCAGTCAATGGTTAAGGTCATTGTTTTAAACCTCTATATTAAAAACAGAAGCTGTGAGTAGGCAAGTACAAGTTCTCTTAATGGTGACAATCCTGAGCTCATGACTACCCAAAGCATAGAGTTTGAACTGGCAGACTAGAGGATACTTCTTGAATCCCTGATAGCTAGAGGCCTATTGCTCTAGAGAGAGGCGTGCTCTATTCCGGGTTCTCATACTTTGATGGGAGGGTTATTGCTCTGGTACTCAGCTGCTGGTGGCCATAGCACTTGGTACCTATTATACACTGACTTTGAGTATCGATGAGCACCAGCTAGAATTGCAAACCACTTCCAAAAGGGCCTTAGGACTTGGGTAGGGTTCTGGTATCCACAGTGGATAGTGTTATTCTCTAAGATAGCTAATATTATAGCTCTCAGGCTTGAAATATTGGGATGGTAACCCTTGACATCATCTACTGATATAATTGATAGACGTGGAGTATGAGATCCTTGTCTCTCAATGTTGGCAGCAGTCTGTAGTTTTCCAGTTTCAGGGCTGAAAGCTTCTCTTCCTTGCCTCATTACAACCTGTTATTCCTCTTCGTCTTCAACTTTCATTCTCTCCTGCCTTCCTATTACTTCTACCAGTCCCTCCATCTGCACTGCATCTGCTTTCTCTCTTCTTTACCCTGATCAGTGTCTGCAACTCTTCAGCTCTCCTTCTGTTGCTAGGCTACTGCTGCTGCACCTCTGCAGTTTCACCGTCTCTTCTTTACAGCTGGCCTCTCAGAGCTTATTTAAAGTAAAAAGACAAAATAGGAGGCTGCTTGCAATAGAAACCTATCATTAACGTCAATGGTGTTTAATAATGTTCTGACTTTGTTTAAATCCTGCCCTAGTTCCCCATGGAGAGCTGGGTCATTTTAATTCACTGGAAAAACTAAAACTAACTAGAGTTTAGGTACAAATCACTCAATTTTATGTCAGGATTCAGTGCATTCTTCTGATCAACTAAATAATCATTAAAGTAATACCCTCTGAGTAGGAGGAGATTTGATCTCAAGAGGCTTGACATCTGCTTATTTTTCATATAACTTTTAAATAATAATTTACAAATTTTTGTTGACTTATATTTTGTTTTATACTGCAATATAACTCACTAGTTTTAAAAATAACAAAAGTGTGTGTGTGAGTGTGTGTGTGTGTGTGTGTGTGTGTGTGTGTGTGTGTGTGTGTGAGTTTATACTATGATTTATGTGTAGATATCAGAGCTCAACTTTGAGAATCAGTTATTCTACCCTGTGAGTTCTAGGCATAAAACTCAGGCTGTCAGGTTTGGGTCCCTACACTGTCAGGTTTGGGTCCCTACACTTTTATCCAGGGAAATATTCCAGAAACCTTACAGGAGACCACTTTTTGTTTACCTCATGGTTCTGTGGGTCTGAATTTAGAGGATGATAGAAAACACTGATGATCAGTTTTGCATTTTACCGTGTACTTCACAAAGAGAACTTGTTTTGAATATAAAGTAAAACGATCAGTTGCCTGTATCCTGTGAAGAGTTTTCTTATGCAAGCTGCTAATTAAGATCTGGGTCTAATAGGCTTTGGTTCAAAGGACTACCCCTGGATGTACTGCCAACAACATGTGTGACACTGAGCAACTGAACTCCATGTTGAAGACATCAGCTTCTAGCTTATAAAACAAAAAATATTCAGTTTAATGGTTCCTATGTGTATCCAAATTTTCATAGCTATTTCCCCTGGACAAAGGATTTTTTTAAAGGAGAATGCACAAAGAAACATGAAAGGAGAATAGTGCTGTGAAGGAAATTGAAGTCTAATATGAAGCAAAGATCATAGTTAACAAAAAGAAGAACTTTTCATCATTTATATATACATCATCATTTAACCCACATTAGCATATTCCAATAAGATATGTATTTACACATACATATGAGAAAATGGAATAATAAAGAAAAGTATTTTTCTTTAACTCTATGTCCTATTAATGCATATTAGCTACAATTTAGACTCAAGGTTCTTAATTCTATTTTAACAAAAGAGAACAAATTGATATAGGAGTATAGGGTAGGAGAAGGCCAAGTGCACAAACTTTCATAGTTACGAGAAAGGACCATGGTTTAGGAAAGGCTTGATATGTGGTTTTAGTAATGATATTAAGAATTCAGTAACCAAAGCAAACACTTCTAAGTTATTTGTCTTCATAGATATAAAAGAACATTTTTAATGTTATCATGAATTTTGTTTTAGAAAACTGATTTTCACCTAGAAAAGTTGATTGAGTAATGACAACAGTGACATTTGGCTTTAAATCTTTGCCCAAATAATTTGATCTTACATTTTCTTAACAAAATAATAAGGATGCAGGGAATGTTTAAAATATGACATCTGTAAAAATTATCATTTGATTTCACCTTAGTATCTTTGAGGATAAGAAGTTAATGGGAAGCCGGGCGTGGTGGCGCACACCTTTAATCCCAGCACTTGGGAGGCAGAGGCAGGCGGATCTCTGTGAGTTCGAGGCCAGCCTGGTCTACAGAGTCCAGGACAGTCAATCATACACAGAGAAACCCTGTCTCGAAAAAAACAAAACAAAACAAAACAAAAAAAGTTAATGGGAAGTCATGAAAGTATCTTGAGAAAGTGTCTGTTAGAGCACATTACATAAACCCTAATAATTTCTGAGGTCATAGAGGCTAATATTTTTAAAAACTGAAGAGGAGAGTGTTCAAATAAAACTCAGAAAATTAGATTAACCCAGACA
The DNA here is from genome assembly GCA_907164525.1 of Lophiomys imhausi. Lineage (NCBI taxonomy): Eukaryota > Metazoa > Chordata > Mammalia > Rodentia > Muridae > Lophiomys > Lophiomys imhausi. The sequence continues at coordinate 736,971 of CAJQZJ010000929.1, forward strand.
AAAAGATTTATTTATTGGATAGTATTCTGTTAATTAGCCTATTAAATCTCTAAGGTGGGCAAGGATATTTCTAAAATACATACTATCACAGAAGCCCTGCCCCTTTCTTTCTGAAGGAACTCAACCAACATCTTCCTCATATATGCTGGTTTAATTTATGGGATGTTTCTATAAGAAAGGAAGGAGGATAAGACCGTTGATAGCTTCAGAGAGAAAAACACAAAACTTACCAAAAAACAAATTCTACAATTTTATATTCATAAAAAGAAGAAAATAGAACTTACAAAATGAAATGATGTACTTGATTGGATAGGGCAAAAATGAAGGAAGATAAATTCAGTTTTGTTGAAGAATCTAGGTGAGTTTTCATTTTCTGAATATGCTTTTCATTCCTTCCTGTCTGTTAGCCAGTCTACTGTATCTTCTTGATACACCTCTCCATGTATTGGGCACTTGATTAAGATAATGCCTTTCATTCTTTCTGATTGCCTTTGCATTCAATGGGAAGAATGGCTTATCTTGCTGCAGTTTTTAAGAGATTGGAAGAACCAGAATTCATCTATATGCAACAAAGAATCTCTGTTCACATGGAAAGAACCTTGGATTTTAGTCTTAAACCTGAAGTGGAAGAGAGTTTCTTAAAGATTAAATGTTCTACATTTAAAATGTGGTAGAAATCATGTTGTCCCTCCAAATAAGATTATTTATAGGATAATAAATCATAGTTTGATTTTTGTGTTTTTTTTTTTCTCAGCTGGTTTGTATTTGGGCATAGTGTATTCTTCTCTTTACAGTTACTACTGAAACCTTCATCTAAGTTAACATGTATGTTTTACAATTCTACTTTCTTTAATAGAAGTATATCATTGGAGCTAAGGATGTAACTCATTAGTGGTGCAGACCTGATGAGTGTGAGGTATTTAGTTAAAAACAAAAACAAAAACCTTCTCTGCATATTTTCAAATTGTATTTTATAATTAATATTCCTCATCAGTTTAATATAATATTATATCTGTATTATGTTATAGTGCCAGGGTACTCTTTGAACAAGGAACTTTTTGGTATTTCTTTGCATTGTTGATATAACAGAATCAATTCCTCCAAAAGAGAGCTAGCACTACCCTAACAGTGTGCCATCACTTTCAAACAAGTTAAAAAAAATCATGATTTGTTTAAAGTAATAAAGTTTGGAAATTATTTTAATTTAGTTTTAATAGATGGATAATGATGGATAAAAGTTAAAATGGCATGCAATTGCATGACTTTGAAGTATCTCAATATTATCTCTAACTATGAGATGTGTTTGATATGTCTATTCCTGCCTGTCAGTATAAGATTTCTGGAACGTCTAAAGCTTGGGCCAGTGTATGTGATAACGTATGGTAATGATGTTAGAGAATGTGCACCAAGGATCTGCCTCTAAACTATGGATAAAGAAATGGTAGATGTGGGAGTTTGCCAGCTGTCATTCCAATGCCATTCTCTGCCTTTACAGGCATGTCTTTAAGACTAAAGAGCACAAACAGCATTTGGAAGGACAGATTCAGTGTGTTCTTTCCTTCCAATTGAGAATGTGACTCAAAAATGAGAATCAGGGGATAAATATCTATGAAATTGTTTTATGTTATGAAAGAGTTAATATCATTCTGAATATTAATTAAGCAGATTCAGTGGACGAGTTATTATGTAGACATTCACTATAAGTCTCCTGACGTTAGGGCAAGAATTTGGTACATCAATGTATTTTTGCTTCACAGAAAAGCATCTCAGGAATTTAGACATAATATCACTGGAAAGAAGTGTGGAAATTTATATATATTTGAGATGAATTAATCAGAACTCCTAAAATTATTCAGTCTTTTAGCCATTTTGATTGAGTAAAATTCATAGTTCTAACAAATGTCAGTTATGTATCAGAGTGATCCTTTCCTTTTTGCATGGATCATATTAACAACAAAAGATTAGTTGTCACAAAATATTTCCTCAGTGACTTTTCTTGCATCTGAAATGAGGACATAGGAACTAATCAGTGTCATAGTTTGCTTTCCCTCCAGCCTCAATTCTAATGTCTTAGGCCTGAGGCTGACCATATGGCTCAAGAATGAATCATTTCACTACCCGGAAGGTCACTGTCTATCTTTAGCAATATGCTCAAACTGCTTTGAGCTTATGTCTTAAATCTCTAAATGACTTTGAGAAATGATAAATCTTTGCTAAGAATAAACATGACATGTTTAACATAGAAAGAAAACAAGCAAGCCAATGTATCTATTTGCATTTTAAGGTGATTGGACAAAAAAACATTACAGACCATAGAATCTTGTTAGTATGACTTTGGTTATTGTCAAATGTAATAAGGAAGAATTGAAATTATTAGTACTCAGTTTCTAATAAGTATGTCAAAATGAAACCATTTCCGTTTTCTTTTCTTTTATTTAACTTTGAATGTTTGTTTGATTGATAATGATCAGTTAGGCAAAAATTAATACAATATGTATTTTTAAATTTTAATTTCCTAAAACTTTCAGAACTACACCTATAAAGTCTCAGCAACATAACTGTCTAAGATTATTTAACAATTACAAATAGACAAAAGTAGACAAGCTAAAGTAGCCTGGAGAATAACTTAGATGCCTCACTCCTACACAAAATGTGAGTGGACTCTAAGGAGTGCTGAGAGCAGGAAAAGATAGTCTTCTCCAGGGAAGTGCACACCAATTGGTTATGCAATCCTAATAGTCAGTCCTGGAAACATACACACAAGTAACATTATAGAGATTGAACAGGTTGTATTTAGGAAGACACACACACACACACACACACAGAGAGAGAGAGAGAGAGAGAGAGAGAGAGAGAGAGAGAGAGAGAGAGAGAGAGAGAGAGGGAGAGAGAGAGAGGTGGAGGAGAAGGGGGAAATTAGTGAAAAGCAACTAATGGAAAAAGAAGTCATGAGTTTGAAAAATAACAAGAAGGGGCAAAAAGCAAATTTGTAAGGAAAAGGAAGGGGAATATTATGCAATTATATTATAATCTCAAATCAATATGAAATAATAAAAAGAGATTTAAGGGCTTTTCTCTGGTTCCAGGTTCTGAAGAGAGCCTGAATTTATTAAGTAAAAGTCTGAGTAGATAGCATTCCACAAGACCTCCTAGAAGTCATATACTTACTGATTAGTGCAAGGATCAGTGTTAATAGCTTTTTGTGTATTTGACTTAAACTTGGAGACGTCAACCTGTTATAACTCAATTCAAAATGCTGGTTGGCAATAAAGTGACTAATATGAAGCAAAAAACCACTTAATTTTCTAGTTGACCTAAAACAACTGAAGATTAATGCAATAATTAAGATTATATGTTCATTTTAATTTAAACACAAGTTTTTAGTCAGAAGCTTAAGTTTGGGCGGGAAAGTTCAGGGCTTTACTGACATCCTGGCTGGAACAGTCCATGAGGTTGGGCTGTCTTAACTAGCCATTTTGAAGTTGTTCTGGTTGTACATTTTTAAGGAGGCAGCTATTGGGGCAGTCTGTGAGGCTGGATCATCTGAGCGACTTGTCTTGTCTTCTTTGATGTCTGGTCCCCTTTCTTCAGAAGTTTCAGTTGTCTGGTGATCACTGAGCTCCTTTCAGTCAGGACTTCAGTAAAGCTCTGAACTTTTGCACCCAACGTTCAGCTTCTGACTAGAAAGTTCTCAGGACATTTAAATTGTTGAAAACAAAAAGGCTGGACAACAAGTGCTACTATTTTTTTAACTTGCTTAACCATTTTTCCTTTCTTTTTCATTCTTTTCCATTCAAAGCAGCAGGAAACAATTTTAAGAGAGAGATACCCCATTCCCAGAAGGTGGAGTGGATGATTTTTTTTCTTTTTGGTCATTTGATGGGTTGTAGATATATGTTGTCTATTAGGGGGATTGGTTACAAGTTGTTAAACAGGCTTGTTTAACAAGGTTTAGGAAGGTAGACTCAAGGATTTCTCTCTTTTTCTTTTCTCTATCCTTTCTCTTTTTTATGTAGGGAGAGAAGACATGAAAAAAAGGGGGATATAGACATGATATAGGAATGATAAAGAAAAAGGGGTAGATTACAAAATCTACTCATATTTTTGCATATAATAAAAGATTAATGCTATATTTGGCTACGTTGGTATACATTTTTATATATTGATACAAAATTAAGGTTAACTATTTTTAAGGTGTTGTACCTATGCAATTCTTAAAAATGTAATGTGAAGTTCTAGTTCTTTTGAGAGCAACTATCACAAACAGTTTAGGATGATTAAAAAATACAAACTAATAGTCATTCAAATTTGTAGTTTTATTTGGTATTAATTTAGTTTATCACAGATGTTTTTTAAGTTAATCAGATATTAAAATACCAAGAGACAAGCAACATTTGCTTATTCAAATACAGAGATAGATAGATACACTTCAAAAACCTCAAGAGATTTGTAGAATATGACATTTAAAAATGTTTTCTTAACTTAAGATTTTTTGATATTGAGACATATCAGCTCCTGACAGCACCTGATTCTACTTCAAGTAGATAATGAACATTGAAGAATCTCCATTTGGAGATGGCTGTATTAGTGGTGAGCTTCTCACTGGGCAAGGGAAACCCCTTGCTTCAACTTTAAACAGAATACTGTCTGAAAAGGACAAAACTTGGAAGCAGGTAAGTCAACAGCTTAGCTCTGCCAAGACAGGGTAGGCAAGTCCTTCATAATTCCTGCTTAACAATTAATGTCTATCAGAGATACTGGACTAAGAGGCTGAAGACAGATGCTCCAATGTTATAGAAAGAAATTGGAGATTGTACAGACAGTCAGTTTTCTGTCATTTCTTAGTTTTGGAAGCTGCTGGCTCTTCACTTCCTGTTCATTCAGATATATTTATTCCTCTCAGGTCTCTGATGTGGTTGAAGAATAGATAGTTATGGTCTCCCAGTTAAGTTTTAAGATGTTTAGGAATTAAAAGGATGTTCTAGGGTCTAAGAACATGTTTTTAAATTGGTAATGCAAGGTAGGATGGAAATTGAGATAGGTATAGAACTTTAAACACATTGAGATCAATCGATAGATAGATAGATAGATAGATAGATAGATAGATAGATAGATAGATAGATA
>CAJQZJ010000929.1:747110-799992 GCA_907164525.1 Lophiomys imhausi
GTGTGTGTGTGTGTGCGTGTGTGTGTGTGCGCGTGTGTGTGTGTGTGCACGTGTGTGTGTGCGCGTGTGTGCATGTGTGTGTGTGCAAGTGTGTGTGTGTGTGTGCGTGTGTGTGTGTGCGTGTGTGTGTGTGTGCATGTGTGTGTGTGTGTGCGTGTGTGTGTGTGTGTGCGTGTGTGTGTGTGTGCACGTGTGTGTGTGTGTGCGTGCGTGCGTGTGTGTGTGTGTGTGTGTGTGTGCGTGCGTGCGTGCGTGCGTGTGTGTGTGTGTGTGTGCGTGTGTGTGTGCACTTGTTTAGTGCTCAAAATCAGACACAGATTTTGTCTAGGCACTCAACACTGAGTTTCATTGGCATTCCTTTAAATCTTTTCAATGCTGTTCTACAAATATATCCGAAAACGGATTTGTTATAAATATATTTACAGTCAATTTTTTAGTTTAATGAACTTAGTGATTAAAATAAAATATGTATATTTAATATTTTTTCTATTTTAATGAAAATATTCTTTCAAAATTGCAATTCCTGCTTCTGTAGTCATGCACACCCACCCACATATACCTAACCACCACCACCAACCAATCACACCTACCACCTACACACTCCTACACATACCCATCACTACACATATACACACACCAACACTACTACCCACCCCACCACACCTACACACTCCTACACAAATGCACAGACATACATACATGCATACCCTCCATCCACACCCCTGCAAATTTCTACACACATTCACTCTCTCTCCATTCCACATACACACACACTCATCACCCATTCTCACACACAAACACACCACCTATATACACACTACCACCACCTCAGCAATACCCATTCACTACCCTCCCCCACACATACCACCCACATCCACATACAAGCATGTACGCACACACACACATATCTCCTTTGTAGTAAATGTGTCTTATAAATTTTTCCCATTTTCTTTGTAAACCCCATAAGATTCAGTTAATTTTATGTTATTATATACCAGAAATATTGTTAATTTGTTGCTTATTTTATTTAACATTATTGCTAAAATTCAAAAATTTTTATCATTTAGATTTTAATAATACTTTGAACCTTTGATAGGTGTAAGTGTGATAAATGTTCAGTACTTCTAAGCCTGATAATGCATTTTTATTTTTGTGCATGAAGTTGTATGATATGTTTTTCTCAATAACAGAATAATAAAAATATGCATATAAGTAGGAAAAGATATTTATACTTTCAGAGTAAGGATCTTTATTCTCCCTTTATCTTTCTGAACTCGATGGTTAGAGGAGTGGATGAGGTAAAGTCAGATATTCCATTTTACTTACATTGGAATTACAAATAAATATATGCATCTTTCTAGATTTCTGAATTCTACTTATGCATATGGATGTTTTGCCTGCAGGTGTGTGTTTGTCCAGATGGTATCTGCTGCCTGTAGAAGACAGTTTTGATGATCCTATGGAATGGAATTAGGATGTTTGTGAGCACCGTGTGGGTGCTAGGTACCAGACTCCTGTCCTCTGTAAGAACAGCAAGTGCTCTTGCCTGCTGAGGAGCCACCCCTCCTTTCCTCTATGTATGTTTTAGTATGCACAAACCATATTAAATGGTTGGGCCATGTTGGTCCAATTGTGCTAAGTCTGCATAGACTGGCCTGGAATTTATCATCAACGATCAAATGTACATTTATTTTCTGTTCCTTCTTTATGATTTTTTCTTTTTTAAATATTTATTTATTACTTCAGGTTACATCTTCATCACAGTGTCCTCTTTCCACCCCTCCCAGTCCTGCCCTCCCACCCTGTACCCTCTATCCCTTCCGTCCCACTTTTCTGGAGTGGAGTGTCCCTACATAACAATCCCTCACCCTAGTTCAGCAGTCATATGAGGGCCAAGAGCCTCCTCATACACCGGGGGCCTACAAGGCAGCACCACTAGGGCAAAGTGTCTCATTGACAGCTAACAAAGTCTGTGTTCCTCTTTTCTTTGGTGAATTGGCTGTAGTATAGTTATCTTGTACTATATGGCTAAAATCCAATTATAAGTGAAGAGATGCGACGTGCATCCTTCTGAGTCTGGGTTAGCTCACTCAGGATGAGCTTTTCTAGTTCCATCCATTTGGCTGCAAATTGCATGATTTCATTGTTTCTAATGGCTTAGTAGTATTCCATTGTGTAAATGTACCACAGTTTTTTAATCCATTCCTCGGTTGAGGGATATGTGGGTTGCTTCCAGTTTCTAACTATTACAAATAAGGCTGCTATGAACATAGATGAGGAAACTTCCTTATGATTTGGTGAGGAGTCATTTGGATGTATACTCAGAAGTGGTATGGCTGGATTTTTTTCAAAATATTTTATATAACCCTACTATTACCTTCTTGTTGTCCAGACTTTATTTCTCGATGCGAGAACAGCTGTAACAAGACCACTTAAAATCTCTTCCTTCCCCTTTTTCTGGATCTATCATGTAGCATTCTATACAATATTTATTTAAAAATAAGCTAGGTTTCATATCCTATTATTACTAAATAAATATTGAAATAAGTCACAGTATCAAAGAGATAGTCATAATAAACTACGTTTTGTTTCTAAAAGTTTTTCTTTTGTTATAAGTCATAGGAATAGCAGTCCATATCTGTTTTGTTATGGCTCTGTTCCAAACACCTAGAACAGTACTTAGTGAACGGAAACACAACTGAATGTAAGAGTTTGCTAATAATTACCTAAATCTTAAGTAATTTTTTTTTACTTTATTAGTAGGAGATAGGTTGAATTTTACCATGCATATAAAGCTTAACATTGCTTTAGTAAATATGCTTAATATTGCTTTAGTAAGTATACTAAAGTAAAATGTAGAATATAACATGGGAATTTATTTGAGGGTCACTCTAATATTTTCATGGTAATGGTTGAGTCATAACTCATTATATTATTTCACAGCTGGTAATTTTGTGTGTGCAGGTGTTCATGTGTTGTACCTCTATATTTAGTGGTCCCAAGTCAATCTCTGCTGTCTTTGCTCAAGTACCACCATATTGTTTTTAAAGAGTGCCAGATATTGGACTGAAACACAGCAGTTATGCTAGGCTACCTGGCTAGGGAATCTCAGAAATCCACCCATCTCTGTTTCCCAGTTGCTTGGTTTATAAGTGCATTTCACCATGTCTGACTGTAGAAAATTTGAATAATGACAAAATGCAATGACAAAACACATTTCCCATTATTGTCTATCCTTGTATGAACAAACTTTGTCATGAAATGGCACATGTTCTAACATGTATTCAATGAAAAATTTCAACAAATTTCTAAGGATATTTCTAAAGATGATAGTACCTCAAATATTAATGCATGCCCATCCTTTCAAGAATCTGCTAATGTGATATGTCATCATACTTCATGGTTAAAATTCCACTTTTATTGAAATTTGAAGTTTATCTAAAACCTTCCTTAAAGTTCAGTGTCTTTATCATATAACAAAGATTCAATTAAATACTAGTATTAGGACCATTTTCACTGCTCTTTATACAGAGATGAAAGCTTTGAATCACAGAAATAAACACACATTTTTTTGTACCTGTGGTAAAACCCCAGAAACATATCTATATCATATCTTGGGCATAGATTAAACTTTTAAGCTCCTCATTCCAGCTTACATTTATTTTTAAATACTTTTACTTCCTCTAGATTTTCCACGTGCATATTTTGAATCCTGTAGCTGTAAGTGCATTTTTAATTATTTTATGTGTGTTTTTTTTTGTGCGGAGGGGGGGGGGATGTGCGGTAGCTCTAAAATAAATAAATGAGGTAAATTGTGAGTAGCATCTTGTGATCTTGTGATGTATGTTCTCTGGGAACATTCTAAATATCCCCACAGTTCACAATATATCATTGTGAGAGTCAAAACAGAGTGATCTTCCTCCATTCACATTGTTATCCTACAGCTCAATTAAGGGAAATTATATAATTCTATGGGGGTATAATGATTGTCATAAATCATTCTGCACAACTAATAATGTTTAGATCATGGGAATTTCATACTTTTAGCTAAAAAATCAAATAGTTTCAATGATGTTCACTGCCATAACTACAATCCCAACAAGATAACTAAGTTACCATATCATTCAATAATCCTGAATGTTGTCTGAACACTTCTCAGGGGGAAAAAACCCCACATACACACATCTATTCCTTCCATATAGGGAACAGTAAAATGAAAAACTAAAGCACAATCTATAAAATTCTATCTTGGAAACATTATTGGACTAATATACAGAACATTGATGAGTGAAAGCATTAGGGAATGTTGATAATCACAAGAAGTTACACTACCAAAACTCTCACCACCAGCATGGATGAAGATTCTCCATAAAGCATGACATAGCTGCCACTTCATTTAACCTTCCATACTATATATACTGAAGCATAACCCAACACAATGAAGGCATGAGGAATTGTACCAGAATTACATATAGCTGGTTGAAAAGTCTAGGAGGGAGATGATAGAACTTCAGTGAGGGTCCAACTTCAGTGATGAAGATGATGGTTGTTCTGCTCAGAGGGTACAGTTAGCTCTACAACTCCAGGGACTCAGAGGTGTGACTTCACAATAAATTCTAATTCTTGTCTAGTTAGCCTCTGTTGGTTTTAGCAGAATATGTATGTATTCAAGGAACAGCTTCTGTTGAAATTTCTAGCTACTATGACATGGCTTGACTAATGATAGATTGTTGAAGACACCAACTCTTAATTTTTACACTTTCTTCTTCTGTTGGATATTTTTCCTTAGAGAGACAGTGTATGTGATATTTAAAGAAATATATTCAGTCATTAGCTAGAAGTTGTAAAATCAAGAACTTGAAAATCAGCTATGGTAAGAATTTTATAAACTCATAAATCACACATTTCACTATTATTTGGTTAAAATGGTATATTTTCATCTTGAGAATTATATGAAATAACTTAGATAAAAAGAATCTCACTTTTCTTGTTAGTGGCCCCAGCAATAAGTCTTATTGGGGAAGCTTAAATCACAAGGCCATATGTTTCTAACATTTACAAAATGTAATGTAAATAGGTGCTGAAATACTCTAATTAAACATGAATATGTTAAAATATTACATGTGCTAAACTCTGGCCAATGACAAATGCATTATAACTATTAAAAACAAATCCTTTAAAGATATCATATGCAGATATTTTTAATTGATTTTTATTCTAAAAACTAGATATTTTTATTTTGAACAACTCTATTGAACTTTCTCTCACCCTGATGACACATAAAATGCTAACCATTCCCTATGTATCAGAGATCACTAAATACAATAGAGGAAATGCATAATTCTGAGTGGTTTTATCAACTAGCCAAAATTTTCCTCATGATATCTGATACAGAATGTATTTCTGAAATAACATCAAATATTGTGTCTCAAAGTACCACTATATATAACATTTTAAGAAACATATGTGGACTGAAATGTGATATTTTATTTCATTTATCAAATGGAATGATTTTTGCTAGTGAGTGCATGTTATGGTAACACACATCTGTAGCCACAATACTTGGGAAGCTGAGGGAAGGGATTGGTGAATTAGGGTCATCCTGGGCTACATAGAAAGATCCTATCTCAGTAAAAAAGGAACAAACATTCAGACCTATCATATGCCATAACACATTTTAAACTTCAACCACATAAAATAAAGATTGAGACATAGTGAAAATACCTGTCACATTTCCCTCTGCAGATGCATGACCTAGAAAACCGTAGTCAAGTGACAGGGGTTAGTGGCAGATGAGTGAGTTTAATAGTGTGCAATGACAAAGAACAAAACACAGGTCCAGATCAGTGAATTCATAGGGTTTCATGGAGAGTCTAGGCAGTGCATAATGAGTTTGGTTTCAAATTTTAGCATTGTCAGTACATACTTCTATTTCTATTTGATGGTAAATACAGGTAAGAAAATTTATCACCCTTACATGCATTTTATCTCTAAGGAAAATAACTGTTTATCTTTACTGACTACATAAAAGGGACAAGTTATTGTGCTCAGAAATTATTTATATGAGGAAAAATAAGTGAAAAATAATCAAATCACAGTTTAATGTGGATTGTTCAAATAATGGTTATATAGAGTAAGAGAGAAAAGATACAGATACTATCAATATCTCACTTTTTTCATACAATTGAAGTTTAGAAATATACCAAAGCAGATGGAATTGGACCATTTTGGTATATTTATTTTATTAATGTCCCCACCATATTCCTGATGCAGTAACTGTCAAATTTTAAAGTTAATTATAATTTATTATTTACATTAATTATTTTAACAGTGAATAAAATTCTATTATTTTACAATGAAACATTGCCAATAGGTGTCACTAGTGGTGAGTACAACACACTTTTCAAATTATTTGATTTTTTTTATTAAATACTTTATTTTTTTTCTTCAAGTTACATCTCAGTAAAAAACCCCTCCCTATTCCCCCTTCCTACCCCGCCCTTCCACCCTCTTCCCCCCAGAAGTTTCCCCTTTCAGTCCAACAGATGGTTCCTTCTCTTATAACAGTAAGTATTATACAAAACAATAGATATAAATATGCCACATTTATGAGAGTAAATTGGCACAGTATACCTTCCCAATGTCCAGATTATACATATTTGGCCCCTGACTTTAACATTCTACTATCTAACCAACTCCATGAGTTTAAAGTTCTATATGTGACTCAACATTCATACTATCTTGCAACACACTTTTAAGAGTATCTTCTTAGATCTATAACACCCTCTTGATTCCTAAACAGTTCAAAATTTAACTATGAGACTCTAGCTGTCTATTCTTCAACCACCTCAGAGACCTGAGAGGGATAAATATATTTGCTTATATAGGAAGTGCAGAGCATGCAGCTTCCAAAACTAACAAAGAACATACCAATGACTGCCTGGACAGTTCCCATTTTCTCTCCATACATTCCAGCATCAATCTTCAGCCTTTGGGTCCTGTTTCTCTGACAGACATTTGTTGTAGAGCAGGGATTATGAAGGACTTACCTACCCTGTCTTGGCAGAGTTAGGCTGTCGACTTCCCTGCTACCAAGTTTTGTCCTTTTTGGACAGCAGTCTGTCTGCAGTTGGTGCAAAAGGTTTTTTCATGCCAAGAGAAAGGCTTGCCACTAATTCAACCATCTTACAGTGGAGGTTCTTCGATGCTTATCTTCTACTTGGAGTAGAATAGGGGGTGCTGTCAGGCGTTGATATGTCTTGATATCAAAAAAAAAATCTTGATTTAAGATAACATCTTTGAATGCCATATTCTGCAGATCTCTAGGGGTTTTTGAAGATGCCCTATCCATCTATTGTATTTAGATAAGCAAATGTTGCTTGTCTCTTAGCAACTTGATTACTGGGTAGTTTAGAGAATATCTGCAATAGACTGTCATAGTAGCTAACAAAGTGAGATGTTTGCATGATTAGGAGTTTGTTTTAACTATCCTAGACCGTTTTAGACGGTTGGTATCAAGAGGTCAGAGCTTCACATTTTATTTTTAAGTATCTCTAGGTATGATACCATTGGGAAGCATTACCTTTAATTTGTATCAATATACAAAGATCTATTCAATTGTGGTTAAATATACTCTTAATTATGTATCAATATACCAAGATCAATGCCTATGTAGCCCAATATAATCTTAATATTACGTCCATATGCAAGGGTCAATACCATTGTGGCCTACTATAATCTTAATTTTGTATCAAAATACAAAGATCAATACCGATATAATCCAATACAATCTTATTTTTGCACAATAAACAATGGTCAATACCACTTTAGCCAAATAAACTACTAATTTTGTCTCAATATACAAAGGTATAAGGGCATATTCAATAATCTGCCCCTTCTTCTTGGACCTTCCTGTGCTATGTCTATATCTCATTTTTCTCAAGCCCATGCACTTCTACATAGGAGAGGAAGAAGGATACAGAAAAGGAAAAGTAGGAATTCCCTGGGGCTAACCGCCAGAACCCATTAAGACAGGACCATTTATCAGCTTGTAGTCTCTTCCCCTACATAACAGAGTTTTCAGTTATCCTTCAAATAACCAAAAAGAAGGGCGGAGAAACACCCTCTCCACCCTCTGGGCATGGGACATCGCTCTCTTAAAGTGACTTCCTGCTGATTTGGGTCGTAGTAGACCTGTTTGGGGCCCCAACCCAAATGGGAAAAATGATTAAAAATGTTAGCACACTCCTTTTATGTTCAGTCCTTCTTCTCAGCTGTTCAGATGACCTAAGGGGTTTGTAGGCAGAAGCTGATCTTGCAGGTTTCACTGAGGTTCCTGTCGGGGCATTGTGTAGAGCTGAGCGGTCCCAGTGACATTGGATTGCTGTGGTGGTTGCAGGCCCCCGATGGAGACAGCTATTGAGGAAGTCTGCCAGGCAGAATCAACTGGATCACTCGTCCTCCTTGGTGCCTGGTTCTGCTCTCTGCTGAGGATTCCGCTGTCCAGCCATCCCCGGGCTCCCCTAATGGACGCTTTGATGCTCCTGGAACGATAAGAACAGAGCCCTGCCCCAATCCCAACCCTAGGTCAATTGCCCTCTTTTTATTTTTTTTTCTGGGGGGGGATGGGGGGGGGCTAGGTAGTACTTCTCCTGAAGCAAATTTGGCCGTCTGACAATATACAAAGCATTATCTTTCAATCCAGGTTAAAGAAGAAATCATTCTGTCACCTTGGAGCTAAACCAGCTCTAGTGTATATATTTTGAGATCCCAAAGGACAATCTGCCTGCATCGAGACGGCCTTTTGTAAGTAGCCTCCAAATCTAGGTCCCTCCAAATCCCATGTGTGTGTTTCTGAACTCTAATTATTGGGATCAGGGACCTGTGTTTCCCATCTGAAGGGATCAAAGATGTGTTCCACCACTCCTGGATCGAAGTCTTTCTCTATTTAGAGTTTGCCCTGCATCAGGCTGACCCTGAGTTCCGGGATCTGCCCATTTCTGTCTCCAGTGTGCTGGGAGCTGGGACCAAGGGTGTACTCTTCTTGAATGGTGGGACCAAGAGAATGCACCCTCACCACCCCGCTCCGTATGACTTCAGAATACATAAGACCACCAACTCTAAGGTGCCCCCCCCATCTCCACTGAAGTCAAAGGCATGGGCCAACACCACAATTCTCTTGTATTTTACCTTAGCTCCACGTCTTCTCTACACCTGGAGGTCTGCAAAACCAGGCCGAATGGCTGTATCCTCTATTCCATTCACAGTGTTTCAGCCCTGCCCCCTGCCTTTTTTTTTTTTTTTTTTTAGTTAATAAATTTATTTGTTTGTTGCTTCAGGTTACATCCTTATCATATTGTCCTCTTTTCCCGCTTCCCAGCCCCACCCTCCCATGCTCTACCCCCTGACCCTTCCGTCTTGTTCCTCTGGGGTGGAGTGTCCCTGCCTAACAGTCTCTCACCACAGATCAGGAGTCATATGAGGGCCAAGAGCCTCTTCATTCACCGGGGGCCTACGAGGCAGTACTGCCAGTGAATGGTGTCTCATTGCTACTGGGGGAATACTAAAAAAAAGACCAACAAACACACAAATCCACAAAAACAAAGAATATCAACAAAAAAAGAGAGGAAAAAGAGAAGGGAAAAGGAAAAAGAAAAAAAGAAGGAAAAAGAAAAAGATAAAAAAAAAATATGTCCTTGTTCCTTTTGATGTGTTGGTTGTAGTACAGATATCCTGTACGATATAGTTAAAATCCTACTATAAGTGAATAGATGCCATGTGCATCCTTCTGAGACTGGGTTAGCTCACTCAGGATGAGCTCCTCTAGATCCATCCATTTGGTTGCAAATTGCATGATTTCATTGTTTCTGATAGCTGAGTAATATTCCATTGTATAGATATACCACAATTTTTTAATCCATTCTTCAGTTGAGGGACATCTGGGTTGTTTCCAATTTCTAGCTATTACAAATAAGGCTGCTATGAACATAGATGAGGAGACTTCCCTATGTCTCCGTGAGAGGTCCTTTGGGTGTATACCCAGAAGTGGTATGGCTGGGTCTTGAGGCAAGGTTATTCCTAGATTTCTAAGATATCGCCAGACAGACCTCCATAGTGGTTGCACAAGCCTGCACTCCCACCAGCAATGGAGTAGGGTACCCCTTTCTTCACACCCTCGCCAGCATGCGCTATCATTTGAGCTCTTTATTTTAGCCAATCTAAAAGGTGTTAGGTGGAATCTCAGGGTCGTCTTGAGTTGCATTTCTCTGATGATTAAGGATGTTGAACATTTCTTCAGGTGTCTCTCAGCCCTTAGGGATTCCTCCTTTGTGAATTCTCTATTTAGCTAAATCTCCCATTTTTTGATTGGATTATTTGTTTTCTTGGCATTTAGTTTTTTGAGTTCTTTGTAGATTTTAGATAATAGCCCTCTATCAGATGGGGGGTTGGTGAAGATTTTCTCCCAGTCTGTTGGTTGCCGTTTTGTTCGAATGACAGTGTCCTTTGCTTTACAGAAGCTTTTCAGTTTCATGAGGTCCCATTTATTGATTGTTGATCTCAGGTCCTGAGCTGTTGGTGTTCTGTTCAGGAAGTTGTCACCTGTGCCAATGAGTTCGAGGGTTTCTCCTACTTTTTCTTCTAGTATCTTTAGTGTGGCTGGCCTTATGTTAAGGTCTTTGATCCACTTGGAATTAAGTTTTGTACAAGGTGATAGGTATGGGTCTAATTTCATTCTTTTGCAAGTGGACATCCAGTTGGACCAGCACCATTTGTTGAAGATGCTGTCCTCCTCTCATTGTGCGTTTTTGGCTTCTTTGTCAAAGATTAGTTGGCCATAGGTGTGTGGATCCATGTTTGGGTCTTCAATTCGATACCATTGATCCACTGGTCTGTTTCTATACCAGTACCATGCTGTTTTTATTACTGTTGCTCTGTAGTACAGCTTGAAATCTGGGATGGTGATACCTCCAGATGTTTTTTCATTGTACAGGATTGATTTAGCTATTCTGGGCTTTTTGTTGTTCCATATGAAGTTGAGACTAGCTTTTTCCAGGTCTATAAAGAATTGTGTTGGTATTTTGATAGGAATTGCATTAAATCTATATATTGCTTTTGGTAGGATAGCCATTTTTATTATGTTGATCTTACCTATCCATGAGCATGGGAGATCTTTCCATCTTCTAAAGGCCTCTTCCATTTCTTTCTTCAGGGGCTTGAAGTTCTTGTTATATAGGTCCTTTAGATGCTTGGTTAGAGTTACCCCCAGGTTTTTTATGTAGTTTGTGGCTATTGTGAAGGGGCTTGTTTCCCTTATTTCTTTCTCGGTATATTTGTTTGTTGTATAAAAAGGGCTTCTGATTTTTTTGAGTTAATTTTGTATCCAGCCACGTTGCTGAAGGTGTTTATCAGCTGTAAGAGTTCCTTGGTGGAGTTTTTGGGGTCGCTTATGTATACTAACATATCATCTGCGAATAGGGATAATTTGACTTCTTCATTTCCAATTTTTATCCCTTTGATCTCCTTTAGTTGTCTTATTGCTCTAGCAAGGACTTCAAGTACTATATTGAAGAGATATGGTGAAAATGGACATCCTTGTCTTGTCCCTGAGTTTAGAGGAAATGCTTCAAGCTTCTCTCCATTTAATTTGATGTTGGCGACTGGCTTGCTGTATATTGCCTTTATTATTTCTAGGTATGGTCCGTGTATGCCCGTTCTCTCCAGAACTTTTAGAATGAAGGGGTGTTGGATTTTGTCAAATGCTTTTTCTGCATCTAGCGAGATTATCATGTGGTTTTTTTCTTTCATCTTGTTTATGTGGTGAATTACATTGATAGACTTTCGTATATTGAACCATCCCTGCATTGCAGGGATGAAGCCTACTTGATCATGGTGTATGATACTTTTGATGTGTTCTTGAATTCGGTTTGCTAGTATTTTATTAAGTATTTTTGCATCTATGTTCATGAGGGAGATTGGTCTGAAGTTCTCTTTCTTTGTTGGGTCTTTGTGTGGTTTAGGAATCAGAATGACAGTGGCCTCATAGAATGAGTTTGGCAGTGATCTTTCTGTTTCTATGTGGTGGAAGAGTTTGAAAAGTAATGGTGTTAGTTCCTCTTTGAAGGTCCTGTAGATTTCCATGCTAAAGCCATCTGGCCCTGGGCTTTTTTTGGTTGGAGATTATTAATGACTGTTTCTATTTCCTTAGGTGTTATTGGGCTGTTGAAGCTGTTATTCTGATTTTGATTTAGTTTTGGTAGGTAGAATTTATCGAGGAAATTGTCCATTTCGCTCAGGTTTTCAAATTTAGTGGAATATAGATTTTTAAAGTAATGCCCGAATATTTTCTGGATCTCCTCAATGTCTGTTGTTAATTCTCCCTTTTCATTTCTGATTTTGTTGATTTGTGTTCTTTCCCTTTGCCTTTTAGTTAATTTGGATAGGGGTCTGTCTATTTTGTTGATTTTCTCAAAGAACCAAATCTTGGTTTCATTGATTCTTTGTATAGTTCTTTTTGATTCTAAGTTGTTAATTTTAGCTCTAAGTTTGATGATTTCCTGTCTTCTGCTCTTCTTGGGAGTGTTTGTTTCTTTTTTTTTCCAATTCACCCAGCTTAGCTGTTAGTTCACTAATATGAGCTGTCACAATTTTCTTTTTGAAAGCAATTAGTGCTATGAACTTTCCTCGTAGCACAGCTTTCAATGTATCCCATAGGTTTGGGTATGTTTTGTCTTCATTGTCGTTGGATTTTAAGAAGTCTTTGATTTCCTTCCTTATTTCTTTCCTGACCCAGTGGTCATCCAGTAAGGAGCTGTTCAATTTCCATGTGTGTGTAGGCTTTCTGTTGATTCTTTTACTGTTGAAGACCAGCTTTATTCCGTGGTGGTCTGATAAGATACAAGGTGTTATTTCAATTTTCTTATATCTACTGAGACTATCTTTGTGACCAATTATGTGGTCGATTTTGGAGAAGGTTCCGTGGGGTGCTGAGAAAAAGTGTATTCCTTTGTGTTTGGGTGAAACGTTCTGTAGATATCTGTTAGGTCCATTTGTTTCATGATCTCTGTTAGACTCAATATTTCTCTGTTTGTCTTCTGTCTTGATGATCTGTCCTTTGTTGTGAGTGGGGTGTTGAAGTCTCCCACTACTAATGTGTTGTGATCAACGTGCTCTTTAAGTTTTAGAAGTGTTTCTTTTACGAAAGTAGGTGCCTTTGTATTTGGGGCATAGATGTTCAGTATTGAAATTTCCTCTTGAAGAATATTCCTTTTAATGAGTATATAGTGCCCTTCTTTGTCTTTCTTCATTAACTTCAGTTGGAAGTCTGTTTTGTTTGATATTAGGATGGCTACTCCATCTTGCTTCCTGGGTCCATTTGCTTGGAAAACCTTTTCCCAGCCCTTTACTCTGAGGCAGTGTCTATCTTTCGTAGTTAGATGTGTCTCTTGTATACAGCATAAGGAAGGGTCTTGCTTGAGGATCCACTCTGTAAACCTATGTCTTTTTATTGGGGAGTTGAGTCCATTTTTGTTGATGGATATTAGTGACCTGGGGTTATTATTTCCCATTAGTTTGGTATAGGCGGCAGTCCTGTTCCTCTTTTGGTTTAGTTGCTGATGGGTTTTCTATTCCCTTTGTTTTCTTGGGTGGAGTTTTCTTCTCTGGGTTGGGATTTTCTTTCTAGGATTTTCTGTAGGGTTAAGTTTGTGGGTAGATATTGTTTAAATTTGATTTTGTCATGAAATATCTTGTTTTCTCCATCTATGTTGATAGAGAGTTTTGCTGGATAAAGTAGTCTGGCTGGGCATCTATGATCTCTTAGGACTTGTAGTATATCTGACCAGGCCCTTCTAGCTTTTAACGTTTCTGGGGAGAAGTCAGGTGTAATTCTGATGGGTCTGCCATTGTATGTGACTTGACCTTTTTCTCTTACAGCTTTTAATATTCTTTCTTTGTTCTGTACATTTGGGGTTTCAATTATTATGTGGCAAGAGGAGTTTCTTTTCTGGTCTAATCTGTTCGGTGTTCTGTAAGCCTCTTGGATTTTTATTGGCATCTCTTTTTTCAGGTTTGGGAAGTTTTCCTCTATGATTTTGTTGAAGATATTTCCTGGACCTTGGAGTCGGGAGTCTTCTCTTTCCTCTATACCTATAATTCTTAGGTTCCGTCTTTTCATTGAGTCCTTGATTTCTTGGATGTTGTGGGTGAGAGATTTTTTAGCCTTCTCATTTTCTTTGGATATTGTACTGATTTCTTCCACTGAATTTTCCATGCCTGAGATCCTGTCTTCCATCTCTTGCATCCTATTGTTGATACTCACATCCGTAGTTCCTGTTCTCTTCCCTTGGTTCTCCACTTCCTCTTTTAACTCTGACTGTGTTTTCTTTATTGTTTCTATTTCTATTTTCATGTCTTGTATGGTTTTGTTCGTTTTGTACATTTCCTTCTCCAGCTTGCTTGTTTTTGTATGAAAATCTTTCATGGCTTTTTCCTTTTCCTGTTCAAGCTCTGTCACCTTGGCTTGGAGCTCTTTAATGGTGCTGTTCCTTGTTTTGATTTGTAGAATTGTGGCTTCTTTGAATTCCTTCATAGATTTAAGTTCTTCTTGCAGGGACTCTATCACTTTCCATAATGCAGAATTGTCAATGTTTTCATGTGTTTCTGTTGGTGTGTGGTCATCCGAATTGGATGAGCTAGGATGATTCTGCTTTGTTGGAGTCATAATTCCTTGATTTCTATTTTTTTTTTTTTTGACCTTTCTCCATTGGATGCATTTAGCTGTCTGTTTTCTGTGCTTGGAAGCACAGTGGATGATTTGGTGCAGGGGACGAGTTACTTGGCTATCTGTCGTTGCTTACAGGGGGATTTCAAGGTCACTGTGGTTTTAATCGCCAGAGGCACTGTGATCTGGTGCAGCCTATTCCCAGGTTGTGAGTAATGGACCAGGATTGTTTCACTGCTCCCAATTCAGACTTCTCTATGTTGCACTCTGAGTTATCAGCCTGTAATGGTTCTGATGGTATGGGCCTGTTTGCCCAGGCACAGATTCTGTGGGCTTGTTTGTTGTCACGGAGGCTGACAGGGTCTGGCTCCACACCTAATATGTCTGGATTTTCCAGGATTCAGCTATGGTCCCGATTTCTGGTTTCTCTCTAGACTTCTCACCACAGGGCTGGACTCTGTGCCTGATTCCCTTCCTGTCTGCACCGCCACGCGTCCCGTGGGTACCCCAAGCCCCGGATCCTCCGGCTGCCTGAGTGCACCTCTCGTCCCAGCAGCTCAGCCGTGGGTGCACGGAACCCTGGCCCCGCCCACGCCTTTCTGTCTCCCCAAATGACCTGCTGTGGAGTCGCGGGGATTTGGCCCTTCCAGCCGTGCTCCCTCCCCAGCTGCGCTTCCGTGAGTGTGTGGGATTTGGCCCCTCCCGCCTGCTTTTGTGTTCCCAGCTTCCTGCGCTCTCTTGGAACCTCCCACTCTCCGCTTCACAAGCGGCTGCGGACCACCCACTGAGCCCCCTGTTTGTTCCTTGCTAAGCCTTCCACTATCTCGCAAAGTTTTTTAAGTGGGTATAAGTTCAACCTGATGTGTGGGGAGCCCAATAGGACAGCGATCTATGGCCAAGTGGACCCTGATTCTGCCTGCTGCATGTTGGGATCGATTTTACCAGGCACCTCTCCAAATAGGAGTTCCCGAATCCCGGGTTTAGTGGCCTCTGTGTCTGTGAGAGATGGGTGAGAGCCTTGCCCTGGGACTTTTAACAGTCCCTTGGGAGCTGTGAGTGTTCCCCTGCGGGGGGGGGGGGGGTCTAGCCCCTCCGGTTTTCGCACAGTGCCCAATAACTCTGTGTTTTTTATGGCTCTTTTTTCCCCCCGCGTTCAAAATGCGTCAGTGTAGGTCGCCGCCATCTTGGCCCGCCAATTATTTGATTTTTTAACAATGTAAAATAATATTGGTAAAGAGATGCAGTTTGTTACCGTGCCTAGAATAGGAGTAATCTTTTGTGTTGAAAAGAAGGAAAATGGATGATATGATTCTAACTAACAAACATTAACAAACTACTAGCATAGGAACATAAACATGAATGTCTTTGCTATTATTACTGTTATGATACAATATGTCCACATAGTGCTTAATAAAATTCAATTTTGCTTTTAATACATGCAAAATAAGAATGATAATGACCGTTTTTGTCCTCAAGAATCTCCATCCTCTGGGACAAACCCATGACTAGGTGAAAGGCAGGCTTCATCAAAGTCTGTTTTCAAGTTTATAATCACTGAAAGAAGTGTGTGTAGGCATTTGCACATGTCAGTGTTCTTGTGGTTACAACATTTGTCAGAATTTCTCTGAACTGCTAATTGCCTATAAGATTCAATAGCTTTTACTCTGTCGTTATAGTGTGTAAACTAACACTGTGGTATTTTGCAGATCTATACCTTCACCTCAATCAATATTGTGGAATGTTTCCTAAAGCTTCATGAAAGAAACCACAAACCATTTTTAAAGGAAGCCATTTTGTTCCGATTCTCTTGAGTGTGATTTGGTTTGAGTGTGGTACTGGATTGCAATATATGTCCAACATCCCTCCTCCTTTCATAAGATAGAAACATCAAAGAGACTCAAAGCCAAAGATAATGGGGATGATGATCTTTAGTTCGCTGAATATCATTAACTCACTTCTCTAATTAAATGTGACTGACGGTGTCTTCAGAGCTTTAACATTAGCTGATTCGAGGATTAAACTGAGACACTTAAAGGGGGGTAAATAGCTAGGAGCTTTACTCAGCAGTCTTTTCAATATTATTAATGTCAGAATTTCATCTTTTACCCTCTGTACCTTTTGAAACCATTATTCATCTAAGATTAATTGTATTTATTTAACTTTTATTTGTGTGTGTGTGTGTGTGTATGTGTGTGTGTGTGTGTGTGTGCGGGTGCCCTTGGTGCCTAGAGATAACTAGTGTCCATGAAGCAGGTATCACAGGTTCCCAAGTAGATTCTGGTAACTGAAGGTGTGTCCTCTGTAAGAGAGCAGTGCAGTTTTAACTGCTGAATTTTCTCCCCAGTTCTCTAGCCTATGACATTCACATATTCACAAGATATAAGTACTTGTTTCATTATAAATAGCATATATGATACATGATATTCTAGAAATTATAAAACGTGTAGCAGTTGCAAACGGAATGAAATAAGCATAATCTCAAAGCAATACTTTTTTTCAGGTATCAAAAGAGTCGTCACACATAGCTCCTGGGAGAGCACATTCAAATTTAGAGGTTTCTGTTAAGTTCCCAGGTGACACAGAACTTCCTGTAAGTATTTGCATGATTCCATAATACTCTTTGTCCTCCGCCTTTGACTTGAACTGTGCCCTCCATATGTTTAAAATGATTCCTTGGCTGCACACACATTTCCAGTGTGATTGAATTTTCCTACTTACTTCTTGGAAACCCTCTCTAGTCACAGGGGAGATCCATATTAATTTTTCAGTAGCTTCCTTCTGTTACCCTTGGCGCTCACAGAATTTACTATTCCTTCTTCCATATTATTTCTAAGTGACATAAAAATTCCTGAAGTTACAGTTTCCACAGTACTCTAAATTACTTGTTTACTTCTATGATGAACCATACATCACTCACTTCTCAAACTTAAGCAGTATTTTTTTAATTCTTTATAATAATCTAATATATATTTGTAGTTTTAAATAGTTAAATGAATACTTTTTAAGCAATAAAATCATTTGTGACATTTTCTGGAATCTTTTGATAATATTTTGTTCATCAATGCTGACATAAAACTTATTTTAAAAACTCTGAAAAAAATACCCCTTATATCACATTTTGACTTTCCTAGAGTGGCTTTTCCTTCTTTTACCTGACACATATCTATATGAATGTATGTATGTATGCATCCTTTCTAGATTTTCTAGGTTGAAAATTTTAGCTTTCAAGTTTTATGTTCCCCAAAGAAAATGGGGATATTTCTGGTCAGTGGAAATCTTATTTAGTTTGTGTTTCCTGTAGTGATTCTATCTGGAGAGAAAAAAAAAAAAAACATAAACTAATAGTTGAATGAGAAAATCGTAGGTGATTACTAGTTAGTGATTCATTTTCTCAAATGGTCTAAGTGTTATCTTCTAAGTCTCAAAAGTGTTCGAAAGTCTTACACAGTTTGTTTTGGAAAGAAAAATACCCAGTTCCTTTTCTTGATACCATGAGAATATAAGTTCCTCAATCTTTAGGTTGTACATTTTGAACACCTCAAGCCTTTAGAATTTATTCCCTCAAGATAACAGACATCAGAACATATACGTTTCTAAAGTTGAAAGTCAGGCTAAAATGATGCAGAAAAAATTGAAAATGTGTTGTTAACAAATATGCCTCATGTTTGCATTAGAAAAAAATTATCAAAATCAACAAGATTACCATCATTATTATTTTAATAACATTATATTACCAATTTATCTGAATATGTTTTTAATGGTATATACAGCCATGATAATTTCAGGGCACATGTATAAATAACAAAAATATATAGCTAAATAAGAAATTTATTATACCATAATGTTTTCCACTGTTTAAAAAATCATGCAGATATAAAAATGGTCACAATGGTGAAATATCATATTTCTTAACACATTACTGGCCATTTTACATATTGTATTATTGTTCCTTGTGGAGACTTTAAATTTAATAAAAAATTTCAATTTTTATGCAATATGGAATATGCTGAGCATGATTTTGGTAGCCATCAATAATCAATGAAGCAGAGGGAAGTTTCTGCTTTTTGTGCTTTATATTACACATAATAAAAAGCCTTTCATGCTTAAAAAACTAAAAATTAATATTTTTTTACTAAATTCTGTTGCATTGTATAGTCATTGTACAGGAAGTTAAAACTGGTATTCTAGTATCTGGACATATCAACATATCACTTTATTATCTTAAAAAGAACCAAGTTTGAACCTTTGCCTATTTTTTTTTCTTTTTTCTTATTTTTGGGGGGGTTATATACTGTGAGTTATCACACTGAGGCTTTAGGTATTTGAGAAAAACATGATGGACTAAAGAGTGATTGACTTCAGACAAGTTACTTAACATTCACTGCCTCCATGCTTAACTATAAAACAAAAAAAGTTTCTAGAGATGGGAGAAGCTCTGAGAAGAGGCCTACCAATACTCAGGAAAAGAACCTAAAATCTTAGGAAGTCTCTGAAACATACCAGGTGCACAAGGTCCTTTCCTTCCATGGTTATATAAAAAGTAAGGACTGTTGAGATGAGGTGACTCTTCACCTTGTAATGTTGTCTAGAAGTTGTACAGAGAGTGCCCAAAGTCCAAGTTCCATGCTCAGCTAGACTTTCAGTAATGCAGCTTCCTTTACATTACCCATGCTCCTGTAAGTAATCTTCATTCATATTCCTACAATTAACCCCAATAAACTCATTTGTTCAAAAGTATGAACTCAGTAAGCCATTGATTTCATCTCTTATTGATCTATTCTTAGGGTGAGTAGATATTTGTTTGTGACTCTGCAGGAAAAGTACCACAAAAATACATTTATAGTAAAGGACAAATTTATCACTTTCTAGATAAGAACAATATTGAGTTCAATTCACCATGTTTGTTTCCCTTAGATACTGAACAGAAGACAAACCAATTTTAGCCTTTTATATTTGATGATGTTGGTATATTTGTTCACTAATAAGCAGTCATAAACTTTGAACTCTGACCTGACTCGTGTCTTTGGAAGACAGCAAGTGACAAAAACACAATTTTGATGGATGTACTATGGTCACTTTCTTGTAGATTCACCCTCTGTTGGATTTTGAACATGCTGTTCTAGAATTTTTTACTAAAATGGGATATGTAAGATATGATGGGAAGATGTATGGAAAAGGCCAGGAGTAGAGGATATGTGTCTTGCTTTGGGCTATTGAAAAATTAAAAGCAGTAATTTAGAAAGAAGGTCAGAAACCAGTGGGGAAGAAATGGCAACAGAATAATAAAGGAAAACTTGGCCATGGATGACCACTAGATTTTGGGAACAAATAGTGCTTTTTCCCTTGAAAACTAGCATGAAATTACTGGTTCTAGAGCTATGGATAATGAAACGTTCAGAGGCATGAACAATTGAATATCATATAAAATAGTCACATTCTCTTAATGCCAGGGAGAGGGTATATAGCATAATTTAATCTCCCAATGGGGGTGCATCACCCCTCAAAGTGCTGTTACCAAAATAATTAGGAATGATTGCTGGCAGGAAGAGCAGTAGATGCTATTTGATGATTTATTTTCTCACTACGATTTAGCACTCAGACATACACTGTATTTCTCCTATTCAACTGTCACCAGGAAGCTGTTGTCTCATTCTTCTAAGGACCATCCCTATCATTAGTAGGCTTTATCACTTTCCCGCCTACCTCTATAAGAAAGAATAGATAACGGTATCAAAAGTTTCTGAAATGGGGAAATATGTGATATGAAGTTCCTATTTACATTTAAATGTGTTCATCTGGTTCATCTAGGTTGCTCCTTTTCTCAGAATCTTCTTGTGTCTTTTCTCCACCCAAGGTTATAGAAGTATTTCTGTGATCAGCATTGAATCTCATTATTGTATATCACCATTGTTTATTATTTTTCATAGTGTTGAGCATCTGGTCTCTTTGATTTACCAAGCCTATGCACCTTACCTCCTATTGTGTACTTCAGTATGAATTATTTTTCTTGTCACTTAATTAAGGGTTAAAACAAACAATAATGTTCAGCCATCTTTATCCTCTCCTGCCTTTCTTTCTTTGTTCCCAACTACACTATAAGAAGCAAAAATGTTACTTGCCTATTCACATTAGGATAAAAATCATGTGTGGTTCTCAATTCTTGCTTTTTCTTCCTTGACAGACACTAGTGATTGCACAAAAAAAAAAAAAAAATATATTGAATTTCATTAGCTTGCTTCCTGGCACCACAGCCACTATTTCCCAAACTTTGTTATTGTCTCTGGTGCTTGCATTTGAATAGTTCTGGGGCAGTAGACCTAGTTGCATTGTTGAAGCCATTAAATTCTTTCTTCAGGAGTAGTGAGTTGAATCTGAAATGTGAAATTAGAACATGTCATTTTCCTAAACCAAATCTCTAAAAGGATTCTAATTTTATTTTGAAAAAAAATCCACAGATTTGCATATTATTAAGATCTTCATGAATTAATAATACAGCTGTTGCTTATGCATGCTCCTAAATATTCTGACTCAATGATCTTTACTGTCACCATGTGATTTCATCTAAAAGATAACTTTTTGGGGGTCTACAAAAATATCCTTTGTCGTTGTCTTTCATGGTATCTGACACTTTTATTTTAAAACATAACTACAATTTGTTTATATGTATCTGTGTAATGAATTGGGTTACTTAATAGTTTACATATATATTTTATAGACAATTTTAAACTTGCCAGGGCCCAAATTAAGCATTTCTTCATTTTATGAGGGTGTGAGGTAATGCCATATAACCAATTTGTTTTACTCTTATATTATTCAATGAAGCATATGGGATATTCTGACTTATCATAAAATAGGGGTTGCACTGCATATATTGTCTAAACTGTAGGCTAATATAATTGTTTGAACATATTGAGGACAGCTAAACTAAGCAATAATGTTCAATTGGTTAGGTGTAGGAATAAGGTTATTGTGTAATTCAAATGCTGATTTCTGTAACCCCAATATCTGGTTGCAGTCCTTGTTCTGAGAATTTCCTGTCTCTAAGTTGTCCCTGCTCCCCAGTTATTGCCTGATATGCCAATAAAGCAGCTTACAGAAAATTTCTAAGGAGGGGAGAGAATAGGGCTGGACTTTCTGCCCTGCAGGGAATGAGGTGTTAGAGAGAGGAAGTAGGGGATTTAGCAAGGGGAAGAGACCCAGAAAAGAAGAGGAAGGAATAGCTGGATCAAAGAAAGCAATAAAAAGCAAGTAACTAGCAGGTTTTTCCAAAGAGAGAATCAGACTACCAGAGAGGGTTAAGAACAGATTAAAACTGTTCAAGATTGTTTTGTAAAGCTTGATAAGCAAATAATATAATAGAGTCTCAATTATTTGGATGATAGCTGGGTTAAGAGAGAAATTGAGAAACAAACCCAATGATATAAATTTGCACTAACAATTAGGTACTTTTAAGTTCAGTTTCAAAGTAGGTTATTTTTCATTCACATTGGGTTTATTAGCAAATAATAATGTGATAAAGCAAAATATCTTAATTTACAATATAGTTTATATTATATAATGATAGTTATATTATTAGTTTATAATATTAGTCTATAACTTAGTGATTTTTCTTAATAGTAGAGTTAATTGTCATTTTCAATGAAGCAAATATTAGCAAATATTTGTAGGATGGGTGATTTAATACAAGATATTTCAAAGGTAAAATCACATGACACTGTTCAACCCTTCTATCCTATAGGAGGTTTTGTTTATTTGCTTGCTTGCTTTTTAAATATCTTTCCCTGTCTTGTTTGTATGTGTGTGTTAAGGCATAACTGAAGCTGTCATCAAACTTGTAATCCTTCTGCCTCAGCCTACTGAGTCCTAGGTTTACAGGTTTGCATGACTATAGCCATCTCCTGTAATTTTTGTTTGTTTGTTTGTATTGGTATAGGAAATGATCTTCTGAACAGAACAGCTATAGCAGAGGCAACAAGATCAATAACTAATGAATGGGACTTCATGAAACTGAGAAGCTTCTGTAAGGCAAAGGACATCATTAATCTGACAAAGTAGCACTCTACAGAATAGAAACAGAGTTTTACTAATTCTACATTTGATAGAGGACTAATATCCAACATAAATAAAGAACTCAGGAATCTAGATATCAAAAAAAACCAAATAATCCAATTTTTTAAAATGGAGTACAGATCTAAACAAAGAATTCTCATTAGAGGAATCTCAAATGGCTGAGAAACAGTTAAAGAAATGTTCACCATTCTTACCTGTTGGAGAAATACAAATTAAAACTACTTTGAGATTCCAACTTGCATCTGTCAGAAGACTAAGACCAATAACAAAATAACAGATTTAAGGTGAAATGGAATGGAGGAAGAAGGTGCTAGGAGAGGTTGCTGGAGTTGGGGGGGCACTTAGGAAGTGGTGTGGAACCTAGTTTGGAAGAAACTTCTGGACTCTATGAAGGTGATTCTAGTTAGGACCCCTAATAATGGAGGATAAATCTTAATTGCCACAGCTACTAATGGCAGGACTAGGTTGTATTGTGTTCAGTTGTTTTGTAGAGGGGATTCTGGGGAAGCCCCAAAACAACCCAGACTGATGATATGACAGACGCTGTCCTTCTGCAAACTTATAGCTTGGGCACCATTACCAAGGACAACAACATACAACTCTTTGAAGGTAGAGAGGTCTAACTGGTGCCTGCAAGGAGCTTCCACCTCTACATTCTACCTCAAGATTCATGATAGAGAATTTAACTATCCCAAACTTCTTTATTGAGCATCTAATAATTTTACTACAATATATCAACTTAAAGTAGAAAATTATAAAATCGTATCCATCTTACATTTTCTAAAGTGGGCATATGCAAAGTGAATAGAAAGTTCACTGTCTATTATAAATTCACTTCAGGAAATCATGCCCTCACATTGAGATGAGTTACCTAATAGTGTACCCTTGGAGAAATAAATTGCAGACATCTTTAAATTCTCATTCTTTCATGACTCAAAACCATCTCAATATGTCCCTGAAGCTCTATACTCTAAAGATTATTTAAAAGGTATGTGGCTAGATATCACACTACACAGAAAAAAAACTCTTGTAGGTCACTCCCACTAAATGTTTGTTTAAAAGAGACTTTTAAACTAAGCAGAGAATTGTTTTGGTTACTTATTATTTTCTTAAATTTGTTCAAGTTTACTATAATGGCTCTTACAAAGTGTTAGACTAGGTTTCCAAATTCTGAATTCAATTTATAATGCCAAGTAGATGTTAATTTGTCTCTGAGATTACAGCTTATTTTAACATCATATCATTAGTAATCTGTGGTGGACTTGAGTGTCTATGATCAAAACATCTGTATTGATGCAAACATCATTGGTTTTCTGGTGGTATTAATGAATTAATCCTGTTCCTACTTTCACTATTTTACTTTCTCTTTTTAATTTTCTGCCTTTGCCACACTGTATGCTCTGACTTGTTTCATAAATTATTGTTAACATAGACAGTAGAAGCTGTTACATTACTTCTAAGATGCTTGCATTTAGTACAAGCAAACATGTAATGCTGGCTAGTTACTTTTCCTTAGAAGACTTTCGATTCTATGCTATGATTAGCCCATTTTAGATTTGAGTAACTACATCAGTTTGAACACAATAGTGATAAATTAAGAGTCACCAATGATGCATCAGTATCATATTAAGAAATTGAAAGCACATCCCTTCAGAGTAATTTAACCAAAAGTGAGCCCAGATTTGGGTTCTCCACTTCTCTTTCCCTGTGTCTTACATCATTCCCTGTCTGCTTGTTGTATGAGTCTTTATCTGTGCCTCTCTATGCTTTCTTGCGAGTCTGTCTTTCCCCATGACTGTGCCTGTGTCTATCCGTGGGCATCTCTAGGGCTTTTAAATCTCTCTCTCTCTCTCTCTCTCTCTCTCTCTCTCTCTCTCTCTTGCTCTCTCTGAACAATAAAGAAAAGCATCACATGGGGAAGCATTTAGGGATAATTTCCAGAAATCTTTAACAGGTTTTTACAAGGGATTGGGATTTACTGTCTTCAACTGACCCAAACTAACCCATCTTTGCCAACAGATTTATCAGCCTATACCAATCTTCTATACAACATTACATATTGAATATTTATTTTATAAGGTTGCTTTCAACATTTGATGTTTACAACAGTTATTACAATAATATTCATATATACATGACTAGATGATTGGCATGTAAGATGGTGTATTAGTGTAGGTTGTAAAAGTTGATTACATGGAAAATCCACAGCATTTAGTGTTATCTGTTACATAATTTTCCTAAAGACAGATTAAAACAAACAGGCTGAGTACACAGTAGGCTATCATGATTCTATTTTAAGTCACTTAGAATATATTGGAACATCATGGAATTTTACTCATAAGGTCAAGACATTTTGTTAATCAGTATTTATTTTATGAGAATAAAAACAATTGGAAATGGATTACGTGTTATAAAGACATAAGGTGAAGATAATATGAAGGAAGGGTCATTTTATGAAGGACTTATGAATTTGCCAGAAGACAAATTATTCAGAGAAAGGACTCCTGTGTTTTCAATGCCTTGCTATGCTTTATACCCAAGTTGACCATTCTGCATATTTGGGAAAGTATGAGATTTTGTAACCAATGGATATTAAAGTCTAATTCATAAGTACATTTAATGAAAATCATAGATGGGCATTGCTATGAATTGAATGTTCCCTGTGAAGTTCATGTTGCATCTTCCTATCTTAAGCAGCATTTTGACTGTGAGTGAGCCATGAGGACTCTTTTCTGCTTGACAGGATTAAGGCTGTTATTTTTTTCTCCCACCCCAGGGCTGTTGTTAAAGAGAGTCGCCACAGCACTTGGTCTTTCTTTTCAGTTTCCCCTCCCATTTTTCGCTTTGTCAGAACATGTTTCATCAGAGAACTTAGCCACAAAGCTCCATGTAGGAAGTACATTAAGCCTCTCTGGGTATGGTTATCAGAGTCTTGATCTTATATTTCCCATTCCCCTGAGCTGCTGTCAACATATTTCTATTCTTCATGAATTACTAAGGTGTTGGCATTTGTTCTAGTATCACAAATGAAACTAAGACCTGGAAGGACACAAAACAGACCACCAGTAGAAGACAGCAATAGGGAAGCCACTTTAGAAAGTATAATCCACAGAGTTTTTTCCATTGTAGCAGTATTTACAGCAGGCATCAGACATCCTAACTCTATAAACCTCTAGTTTCTTCCACAGATGTTTTAGATAAAAGTCTACTTTTAGGGAAGTGGGGATAGGAGGAAGAAGGTGGGAGGCCAGGACCCAGAGGAAGGGAAGAAGGGGACTATAAGTGGGATGTAAATGAATAAATAAATAAACTTAATTAATAAAAATACAAAAATAAAATAAAATGAAATATATGAAGCAAAAAAAGAATAAATTTAATTGTAAATATTTCTGAAAAAAAAGTGTTACATGAATGCTTTATTTTACTCTCTGGAATTAGAAATCACTTTGAAGTTCAATATTGTGCCAGAACACTTTCATATAATATATAGAAAAGACAAAAAAGCAAAAATAAAATTAAAAACAAACAAAACGACTCAAGTGTAAGAAATGTTACCATTAGGTAAAATTATATTAAAAGCACATTGACATAGTAAACAGAAATAAATAAATCTTGATGGAACCTAGCTAATAAAGTCTTGTTGTAATTATGTAACATTTAGGAGTTAAGTCAGAATTGACAAATTCCAGAGTAAGGAACTAAATTGATTTGATACAAATTAATGGTCTATAACTCAAGAATGGAATGTTAGAAGGGAAAGGGACTATGAATAGAATTGTTTAATATAACCAAAGAGAAATGTCTATGCCCATGTTCCTTTGGTGCATTGGTTGTAGTATAGATATCCTGTACTATATAGCTAAAAACCTACTATAAGTGAATAGATGCCATATGCATCCTTCTGAGTCTCGGTTAGCTCTGGATGAGCTTCTCTAGTTCCATCCATTTGGCTGCAAATTGCATAATTTCATTGTTTCTGATAGCTGAGTAACATTCCATTGTGTAGATGTACCACAGTTTTTTAATCCATTATTTGGGTGAGGGACATCTGGGTTGTTTCCAGTTTCTAGCTACTACAACTAAGGCTGCTATGAACATAGATGAGGGAACTACCTTGGGATTTGGTGAGGAGTCATTTGGATGTATACCCAGAAGTGGTATGGCTGGGTCCTGAGGCAAAGCTATTCCACATTTTCTAAGGTATCGCCAGACTGACCTCCATAGTGTTTGCACAAGCCTGCACTCCCACCAGCAATGGAGTAGGTTTCCCCTTTCTCCACACCCTTGCCAGCATGTTCTGTCATTTGAGCTTTTGATCTTAGCCATTCTGAAAGGTGTGAGATGGAATCTCAGAGTCGTCTTGAGTTGCATTTCTCTGATGATTAAGGATGTTGAGCATTTCTTCAAGTGTCTCTCAGCCATTAGGGATTCCTCCTTTGTGAATTCTCTATTTAGCTCTGTCCCCCATTTTTTGATTGGATTATTTGGTTTCTTGGCATTTAGTTTCTTGAGTTCTTTGTGGATTTTGGATATTAGCCTTCTGTCAGATGTGGGGTTGGTGAAGATTTTCTGCCAGTCTGTAGGCTGCTGTTTTGTTTGAATGACAGTGTCTTTTGCCTTACAGAAGCTTTTCAGTTTCATGAGGTCCCATTTATTGATTGGTGGTCTCAGCTCCTGAGCCATTAGTATTCTATTCAAGAAGTTGTCACCTGTGCCAATGAGTTCAAGGGTTTTTCCCACTTTTTCTTCTAGTAGATTTAGTGTGTCCTGCCTTATGTTAAGGTCTTTGATCCAATTGGACTTAAGTTTTGTACAAGGTGATAAGTATGGGTCTAATTTAATTCTTTTGCAAGTGGACATCCAGTTGGATCAGCACCATTTGTTGAAGATGTTGTCCTTTTTCCATTGTGCACTTTTGGCTTCTTTGAAAAAAGTTAGGTGGCCATAGGTGGGTGGGTCCATTTCTGGGTCTTCAATTCGATTCCATTGATCTACTAGTCTGATTCTATACCAATACCATGCTGTTTTTACTACTATTACTATGTAGTACAGCTTGAAATCTGGGATAGTGATAACTCCAGATGTTTTTTTTTATTGTACAAGATTGATTGAGCTATTCTGGGCTTTTTGTTGTTCCATATGAAATTAAGAACAGCTCATTCTAGGTCTATAAATAATTGTGTTGGTATTTTGTTAGGAATTGCATTGAATCTGTACATTGCTTTTTGAAGGATAGCCATTTTTATTATGTTGATCCTACTTATCCATGACCATGGGAGATCTTGCCATCTTCTAAAGGCCTCTTCACTTTCTTTCTTCAAGGGCTTGAAGTTCTTGTTGTACAGGTCCTTTACTTGCTTGGTTAGAGTTACCCCCAGGTATTTTATATTGTTTGTGGCTATTGTGAAGGGGGTGTTTCCCTTATTTTTTCTCTGTAGAGAGCTGCGAAGTGCTGCGCCCTAAAGATGGCGCTGGTCTCCGCCTTCCACCAGCCCGACGGTGAGTGCTCTTTATGATAATAAGTTCATATTTGGCAAAGACCGCTGATCTGGCTTGCTTCCGCATACGTAGACCTCTAAGATAGCACCACTTGGCTTTACTTGACTGGCTGTTTAATTAGTATTTAGCCTGTGGGTTGGGTCTGCCCCATTATTCGGAAGACTGTTTTCAAGGGACCTGAATAAACTGCAGGAGAAGAGTTTTGCGAGTTGCGTCATTCCTTGCTGGACAAGGGGGGACGCGACAAAGTGGTGGCCCTTACGGGGAACCAGAAAAGACTCAGAACTCCTGCAGTCAGGGGAAGCCCTTGGTAAGTTCCTGGGATAAATCAGGACAATAAAGTTTCACGGAAATAGCGAACACAAGGTAAAGTTTCGTGGAGATAGCGAACAAAAGATAAAGGTTCGCGGAGATAGTGAACAAACAGTTAAGTTTTGCAGAAATAGCAAACAAAGGGTTAAGTTTCGCAGGAAGTTGCGAACAAAAGGTAAAGTTTCGCAGGAAGTTGCGAACCTAAAGTAAAATTTTTAACATGGGATTGTCTCAGTCACATCCAATTTTTCTGGCTCTTCAGGAGCTACTTTTAGCTAGGAATTTGAAGATTAAGAAGTCTACCTTAGAGAGATTTCTGAATGAATACGATTCTGTGGCTCCATGGTTTGCGGTGTCCGGGAATCTTACGGTATCCTGCTGGGACAAATTAGGCAGGGACTTGGATTTTGCTTGGGAGCAGGGGACTCTGAAGCATGGAGTAAGACCGATTTGGAAAAAGGTGAGGAGTTGTTTAGAAGATCAGAGGTGTTGTAATGCAATCAAAGAGGGAGAATCAGCTTTGGAACTGCTACAAGGGGAGAGATCTGAGCAGGCAGACAGTGAAAAGGGAAGTAACAAAGGTGAAAAATTTGAGCAGGCAGACAGTGAAAAGGAAGACAAAAAGAAAGTTCCTCTCTATCCCGATCTTAGAAATTTTAGAGATTTTAGAGATTTAGAGGACTCAGAGAGCACGGATTCTGAAGGAGAGCTACACGCTCTAATAGAACAGTTGGAGAGGACTGTTATTAGAAAAAAGGAAAAGAAAAAAATAAAACAGAAGGGCGTATCGGCGGCAGTCAGTGTGGGAGGAGCTGTTGCCATGGCACCTGACACGTCAGCGTCCGCAGCAGTCGGAATGGGTGGAGTCGTCGCTACAGCGCGTTCAGCCACGCTGGCGGCAGCTGGTGTAAACAAAGCCATTGCCATGGCACCTTCGACTCCTCCTCCATATCCAGAAGCCGCTCAGACAGAGCAGCCAGTTCAGTCCCTGAAAGTAGGGAGATCTTTCTGCCCGGGAATGTGGACACAAGTAAGAACAGAATAGAACATTATCCCACTGCACTTGCTGCTTTAGCCTTGAATGGTATCCAACAATGCTTGCAGTCTTTTGGAGTTGCTCCTGCCAGTATAATAGTGCCTTATTCCAGTTATCAAATTAAGATTTTGTGTGGCACTGTAGATGACTGGGCAATATTGCAATGTAGCTTTGAAAGAGTGATTGATAACCATTACCCTAAACATCCATTGCTATTATTTTTTAAGGAGTACCCACTGATATTCCCCAAGGTTACTTCAGCAGTACCACTTCAAGGATCACCAAATGTGTTTACTGATGGCTCAAAGACAGGCTGTGGAGCCTATTTGATAGAAAGACAAGAGCCCGTGTTATGTCAATTTCAACCGGGCTCCCCCCAAATAGTAGAGTTGAAAATAGTAATTGAGGTGTTTAAAAAATGTCAATTTGCATTCAATTTGATTTCAGATTCAGTTTATGTGGTCAACGCAGTGAAAGTATTAGAATTAGCAGGTCCTATTAAGAATAGTAGTACTGTATGTGCCTTATTACAAGAGTTACAAGTTTTAATCTGGCAGAGAAAAAGGTGTTTTTATATTCAACATATCAGAGCACATACAGGATTACCTGGACCATTAAGTGAGGGTAATAATAAAGTTGATCAATGGACCAGGATGGAATGCATTTTTTGGAGCTCATTCCTGGATCAAGCCAGACAGTTTCACCAATTATTTCATGTAAATGCAAAAACTCTACAGCAGAAATTCCATTTGTCTAGAGCAGATGCTAGACAAGTAGTTTTGGACTGTCCTCAGTGTGTGATTCATCATCATCCTCCCAGTGTGGGAGTGAACCCTAGAGGGCTGTTGCCACTCAAAATCAGAGTTTGGAACCTTAAAATATATTCATGTATCTGTGGATACCTGCTCAGGTATCATACATGCTACACCTATGAGTGGAGAAAAGGCTCGCAATGTCATAGGACATTGCTTAGAAGCCTGGGCTGCATGGGGAAAACCTCAGCAGCTAAAAACGGACAATGGACCAGCCTATACGGCTCAGTCCTTTGTCTCCTTCTGCAACCAGATGGAGGTACAGCTTAATCACGGATTGCCATACAATCCTCAAGGACAAGGAATTGTGGAGCGTGCTAATCGCACCTTGAAAGAATGCTTGCAAAAACAAAAAGGGGGAATAGGCCAAGGCCGTACCCCCAAGGAAAGAATGTCTTTAGCCTTATTTACTTTAAACTTTTTCAATTTGGATGCTCAAGGCCGCTCAGCAGTGGACAGACACCAGGATTCCCATGGTTCACCTAAAAGCATGGTGAAGTGGAAGGATATTTTGACAGGCTCTTGGTGGGGGCCTGACCCTGTGCTAACATGGGCGAGAGTGTCTGTTTGTGTTTTTCCTCAGAATCAACAAGATCCAGTGTGGGTGCCTGAGCGCCTTGTGAGGAAGATTCGTCATGAAGACCTTCCTAAGGATCCTGGTGATAGTAGCAGTGAGTATGTCAGGAGCGCAGAGCAGTTTGGGTTCAACAAGATCATTTTTCCTTTAGCCCCATGATTAGCAATATAGTGAATAAGTCTTGTACAGGAATGCTTGATATATCTACTAGGGATCCTCAGCAGACTGCCACCAATCCTTTTGATTTGTGGCTTTTGTGTGGAGTAAATGGAAGTTGCATGGACTTGGGACCTGTCATTATGCTTGGAGGAGGAATTTATCAAAGAGGTAATTTTTCCCTAGGGTCTGCTACCAGATTGGATTTCTCTAGCGGTAGTGGCTCTGGTACTTGGAATTCTTTATTTCATTCTTACCGCAACAAGAACTTTTCAGCTTCACCAGTATATCTCTGGCCTCCTTTTCTGTGGATTGTAAGTAATGGGAGTGCATCCTTGGGTGAAGAAAAGTTAGTATGCACTCCAAGCACATGTTTTTATGCCCTATGCTGGAATGCCACAGCCTTTCCTGTGGCTGTGGTGACTAGAATGCCTCGATATGTACCAGTTCCTGTAGAGGCTCCTAATACCATGATGCTATTCAGATTTAAAAGAGATTTTGGCATCACTGCAGCTATTGTTACTGCTATCACTGTTGCTGCTGTGGGAGCTACTGCCTCAGCTATTGCCTTGTCTAGTTCTATACAGACTGCCAATGCCCTGAATAACATCTCAGCCACTGTGGCACAGGCATTGGATACTCAGGCCTCTATGAATTCTCATCTCAAAGGAAGTCTTATGATAGTTAATCAATGCATAGATTTAATACAAGAACAGATTGATTCTCTTTGGCAACTAGCACAGTTGGGGTGTGAGTGGAAATTGCAAGGTTTGTGTGTTACTTCCGTGCAATATCAAAATTATTCAAAAGCTGCTAATTTGTCCAGACAATTGTCAAAGTTCCTCTTACAGGATTGGTCGGCTGAATTTGAAAATTTGATGAGAGAGCTGAGAGCGACAATCATCCACATCAACTCCACTCGGGTGGATCTGAGCCTGGCTACTGGCTTGACATCTTGGATACAGACGGCTATGGATCATCTTAAGGAGTGGGCGGGTGTAGGCTCTTTGGCGATACTAATGATGCTAGCCTCTCTGGTTTGCCTATAGTGCATCTACAAAATGAGAGCCACACAAAAGCGTAATGCAGCCATGATTATACAAGCCCTTGTCGCCATTGAGGCGGGCCAGTCCCCTCAGGCATGGCTTGCTGCCATGAAGTAAATCTTCACTAAGCATAGTCCCTGCCCACTGAGGAATTCGTTCCACGGATATTAGGGTCTGGCAAGTCAGTGACGGAGTTGACGGGTAAGTCTCGGCCACCTAAGACAGGGCAGTCCCGAGTGGGGAGGCTGACCCAGAGACGGGTAAGAGTTTGAGCACCGCCCTCCTACAGGCTCAGGCCCACCATGAGATCCCCAGATAGAGGGATTACGAAGCCTTTCCAGGGACTTTTACCAACTTTAGAAAAAATAAAAAAGGAGGAACTGTAGAGAGCTGCGAAGTGCCGCGCCCTAAAGATGGCGCTGGTCTCCGCCTTCCACCAGCCCGACGGTGAGTCCTCTTTATGATAATAAGTTCATATTTGGCAAAGACCGCTGATCTGGCTTGCTTCCGCATACGTAGACCTCTAAGATAGCACCACTTGGCTTTACTTGACTGGCTGTTTAATTAGTATATAGCCTGTGGGTTGGGTCTGCCCCATTATTCGGAAGACTGTTTTCAAGGGACCTCAATAAACTGCAGGAGAAGAGTTTTGCGAGTTGCGTCATTCCTTGCTGGACAAGGGGGGATGCGACATTTCTCAGCCCATTTGTTTGTTGTATAAAGAAGGGCTTCTGATTTTTTGAATTAATTTTGTATCCAGCCACCTTGCTGAAGGTGTTTATCAGCTGTAAGATTTCTGTGGTGGAATTTTTGTGGTCGCTTATGTATACTATCATATCATCTGCAAATAGGAATAATTTGACTTCTTCATTTCCAATTTGTATCCCCTTGATCTCTTTTAGTTGACTTATTGCTCTAGCAAGAACTTCAAGTACTATATTGAAGAGATATGGTGAAAGTGTGCATCCTTGCCTTGTCCATGAGTTTAGAGGAAATGCTTGAAGTTTCTCTCCATTTAATTTGATATTGGCCACTGGCTTGCTGTATATTGCCTTTATTATTTCTAGGTACGGTCCTTGTATGCCAGTTCTTTCCAGAACTTTTAGCATGCTGGGGTGTTGGATTTTGTTAAAATGCTTTTACTGCATATAGCAAGATTATCATGTGGTTTTTTCTTTGATCTTGTTTATATGGTGAATTACGTTGATAGACTTTCGTATGGTGAAACATCCCTGCATTCCTGGAATGAAGCCTACTTGATCATGGTGTATGATACTTTTGATGTGTTCTTCAATTTGGTTTGCTAGTATTTTATAAAGTATTTTTGCATCTATGTTCATGAGGGAGATTGGTCTGAAGTTCTCTTTCTTTGTTGGGTCTTTGTGTGGTTTAGGAATCAGAATGACAGTGGCCTCAAAGAATGAGTTTGGCAGTGTTCTTTCTGATTCTATTTGGTGAAAGAGTTTGAAGAGTTTTGGTGTTAGCTCCTCTTTGAAGGTCTGGTAGAATTCCAGCCATCTGGCCCTGGGCTTTTTTTGGTTGGGAGATTTTTAATGACTATTTCTATTTCCTTGGGGGTTATAGGACTGTTTAATCTGTTAAGATGATCTTGATTTAACTTTGGTAGGTGGAATCTATCAAGAAAATTGTCCATTTCACTTAAGTTTTCAAATTTGGTGGAATATAGATTTTTTTTAAAGTAGGACCAAAATATTCTCTGGATTTCTTCAATGTCTGTTGTTATTTCTCCCTTTTCATTTCTGATTTTGTTGATTTGTGTTTTCTCCCTCTGTATTTTAGTTAATTTGGCTAAAGGTCTGTCTATTTTGTTGATTTTCTCGAAGAACCAACTCTAGGTTTCATCAATGAAACCAAGTTGGTATAGTTCTTTTTTTTTCTAAATTGTTGATTTCAGCCGTAAATTTGATGATTTCCTGCCTTCTGCTCTTCTTTGGAGTGTTTGCTTCTCTTTTTTTTTCCAATTCACCCAGTTCAGCTGTTAATTCGCTAATATTAGCTGTCACAATTTCCTTTTTGAAGGCACTTAGTGCTATGAATTTTCCTCGTAGCACAGCTTTCATTGTGTCCCATAGGTTTGGGTATGTTGTGCCTTCATTTTTGTTGGATTTTAGGAAGTCTTTGATTTCCTTCTTTATTTCTTCCCTGACCCAATAGTCATCCAGTAAAGAGTTGTTCATTTTCCATGTGTGTGTAGGCTTTCTGTTGATTCTTTTGCTGTTGAAGTCCAGCTTTATTCCATGGTGGTCTGGTTAGATACAAGGGGTTATTTCAATTTTCTTGTATCTGTTGAGGCTATCTTTGTGTCCAACTATATGGTCGATTTAGGAGAAGGTTCCGTGAGGTGCTGAGAAGAAGGTGTATGCTTTTGTGTTTGGGTGAAACGTTCTGTAGATATCTGTTAAGTCCATTTGGTTCATGATCTCTGTTAGACTCATTATTTCTCTGTTTGGCTTCTGTCTTGATGATCTGTCCATAGTTGTGAGTGGGGTGTTGAAGTCTCCCACTATTAATGTGTGGGGATCGATGTGTGATTTAAGTTTTAGAAGTTTTTCTTTTACAAATGTAGGTGCCTTTGTATTTGGGGCATA
This sequence comes from Lophiomys imhausi, assembly GCA_907164525.1. Classification (NCBI taxonomy): domain Eukaryota; kingdom Metazoa; phylum Chordata; class Mammalia; order Rodentia; family Muridae; genus Lophiomys; species Lophiomys imhausi. The sequence continues at coordinate 781,947 of CAJQZJ010000929.1, forward strand.
GATGTTCAAAATTGAGATGTTCTCTTGATGAATATTTCTTTAAGAGTATGTAATGCCCTTCTCTGTCTTTTTTTATTAAATTCAGTTGGAAGTCCATTTTGTTTGATATTAAGATGGCTACTCCAGCTTGCTTCCTGGGTCTATTTGCTGAAAAATCTTTTCCCAGCTCTTTACTCTGAGACAGTGTCTATCTTTGATAGTGAGATGTGTTTCCTGCATGCAGCAAAAAGATGGGTCTTGTTTACAGATCCAGTCTGTAAGTCTGTATCTTATTGGTGACTCGAGCCCATTGATGTTGATGGATATTAGTGACCAGGGGTTTTTATTTCCCATTATTTTGGTATAGGTGGTTGTCCTGTGCTTCTTTTGGTTTTGTTGCTGTGGAGCTTTCTATCTCCTCTGTTTCCTTGGGAGGTAGTTATCTTCTCTGTGTTGCAATTTTCCTTCTAGGATCTTCTGTTGGGCTGGGTTTGTGGGGAGATATTGTTTAAATTTGATTTTTTATGGAATGTCTTGTTTTCTCCATCTATGTTTTAGAGAGTTTTGCTGAGTATAGTAGTCTGGCTGGGCACCTATGTTCTCTCAGGGCTTGTAGGACATCCGTCCAGGCCCTCCTAGCTTTTAAAGTTTCTGAGGAGAATCAGGTGTAATTCTGATGGGTCTGCCATTATATGTGACTTGATCTTTTTCTCATACAGCTTTTAATATTCTTTCTTTGTCCTGTACATTTGGAGTTTCAATGATTATGTGGTGAGAGGAGTTTCTTTTCTGTTCTAATCTGTTTGGTGTTCTGTAAGCCTCTTGGAATTTTATTGGCATCTCTTTCTTTAGGTTTGGGAAGTTTTCTTCTATGATTTTGTTGAAGATATTTCCTGGACCTTGGAGTCAGAGTCTTCTCTTTCCTCTATGCTATAATTCTTAGGTTCCGTCTTTTCATTGAGTCCTTTATTTCTTGGATGTTGTGGGTGAGAGATTTTTTTAGCTTTCTCATTTTCTTTGGATGTTGTGCTGATTTCTTCCATCGAATCATCCATGCCTGAGATCCTGTCTTCTGTCTTTTGTATCCTATTTTTGATACTCATATCTGTAGTTCCTGTTCTCTTCCCTTTATTCTCCATTTCCACTTTTAACTCTGAATGTGTTTTCTTTACTGTTTCCATTTCCATTTTCATGGCCTGAATGATTTTATTCATTTTGTACATTTCTTGCTCCAATTTGCTTGTCTTTTCCTGGAAATCTTTCATTGTCCTGTCTTTTTCCTATTCAAGGAAGATACCTTGGCTTGGAGCTCTCTAATGGTATTATCCATTGCTTTCGCTTGTGAAATTGTGGCTTCTTTGAATTTCTTCATAGATTTAGATTCTTCTTGAAGGACTCTATCACTTTCCATAATGTAGAATTGTCATCGTTTTCTTGTGTTTCAGGTGTGGTGAGATGGTCAGGATTTGATGAACTAGCATAGTTGTGTTTTGTTGGAGTCATGTCTGCCTTATTTCTGTGTTTTCTCAGACCTTTGGCCATTTGGATGTTCTTAGCTGTTTGGTTCTCTTGTCTTCTAGGCTTGGATCCAAAGGGAGCGCTTTGGTGTAGCAGTCGAATTGCTTGGCGATCTGTTGCTGCTTACAGTGGGATCTCAGTGTCAGTGTGCATCTAGTAGCCAGAAGCACTGTGCGCTGGTACAACCTATTCCCAGGTAATGAGGAATGGTACAGGATTGTTTCACTGCTCCCAAGACAAAGGTCTCTATTTTGCACATTGTGTGTTCAGCCTGCAGTGGCTCTGGTTGTATGGTCCTGTGTGTCCAGGCACAGATTCTGTGGACTTTGGTTGTTCCAAGGCCTATTGGAGTCTTGAGAGAACCTGACTCCACCCCTGTAAGGTGAGTCACTCAGCAGTGCCTCCTAGGTTGAAACCTCACTGATCCAGGGGTTGGAGCTATATATACTCAAGCTCTGGTTCTGTGCCAGAAGGGCCCGTACTAGCCAAAAATCTGATAATAATACTAAAGACCTCACAGTTTGCCCAGGTTTGGACTCTCTGGTGGGTAAATCTGCCTTCACCTCCTGTAGCCTTTTCTGCCATTCTCACAGCTCCGCCTATTTATGTATGGAGCTGGCTTTGCATACTGGCAAATGGGGCCACTGTCATCCAAGTTCCCATACACCACAGTGGAATGTAACCTGCAGCAGGAGGGTATCCCACAGCTCAATCCAGCAGTAGGATTTTTTTCCCCAATGACTGTAAATCCAATATGGGCGCCTGTCCAGCACCCCTCTGGGGGCACACAGATATGTCTGGGCTTTCCAAAATGGAGCGGTGGACCCACTGGCTACTGGGCTGATGTCTTGTGGACCCTCAGCTGCTGCACACCCCACCGAGCCTGCTTTGCTAAGAGTGTGTGGCACTCCCAGTGGTCTGAAACCTTTGGCTAAATAGCTGGAACACCTGCGTAGGATCTGGGGAGGCCCAGTAGGATGGTGAGTAACCCTGTGTGGTGTCCAAATTTGCCAGCTGGGTATTAGAGTGGATATTACCCGGCGTCTCTCCTGGTGGTGGTTCCCGATTCCCAGATTCAGCGGCTTCTGTGTGTGTTCAAGAGAGGGAGGGAGAGTCTTGCCCAGGGACTTTTAATGGTCCCTATGTAGCTGGGTGAAACCCAGGTGGGTCCAGTCACTCAGATTTTTTGCACAGCATCTTATAATTGTGGCTTTGTGGCAGTTTTCCCCAAGATCAAAATGCATCCACATGGGCCGCCGCCATCTTGGATCCCCTACGTTAACCTTTAAAAGGTGTCAAAATTGTTTCATCTGTTCCATATTCTTTGCATTTGAATTTGAACATAAATTTAAAAATCAACTTTTCATTTTATTTGTGGTGTACTGAATGTTTAAATCAATTTATTGAGAATCAGGAACCAAATTCATGAGTGAAAAGTAGTGAATTGTTAATTTCCAAAACCAGTATTAGCAATTTGATTCTTTGTTATTATGATATGATATAATACAAAATGTTTCAAACTGTTGATAGCTCTTTTGTGAGTTTTATATGTATACTTTAGAAGAATGCATAATATATATGAACTGTATGGAAAGGTACATCCAAGCCTACAACTACTACTTTATAAACCAGCATAATCTCAAGCTACATTCTAAATAGTTTTTCCTACAGACAAGTGTAACCCTCACCAATTCATTCAGGAAACTACTTGTTGCAATAGACAGAGACCATCAAAGAGAACTACACACAAACAAAATCCAGAGTACTGGAACCCAGTCCCAGCTAACATCTGCAATACAACTCTAGCACCTGAGGCTCAGGGATCACTGTGCAATAAGAGGAGACAGAAAGATTCTCAGACCCAAAGGAGAGGCGACATTTTCTGTGAGATTGTGTTTCCTAGAAGTGTTAGGGAACCTGTTCCCATGAAGTCTCACCAGCATGGCTGTCTAAACATGACCCAAACAAGAAAACACCAATAGATAGACTAATGTGGATCATGGGAAATATCAAGAGACTTCTAACCTAGATAAAAAAAAAAAAAGTTGACATCTAACTAATAATGAAAGAAGGAGAAATAGTCTTCCCCAAGGTATAGCACACTGATTAGTTATCATTGATATTGTTCTATATTAATTTGAATTTGACATTCTGAATTTTGTGTTTTACCTACAGGTTCTTTTGATTGTTAAGTTGTGTGCATGTGTAGACTTATTAAGCTTATAAAATTTTAGTAACATTTCCTGAAATGCTTTTTTAATTTCCTGAAATATTTCTTCATTACTTTCATTTTGATGTTTTATTGTCTGTAATTACATCACATGGTATTGCGCTGTGAGTCACTTGGACTTGAGTTTCTTAAAATAATTCTTTATTACTCTCATTTTGATGTTTAATTGTCTCAAATTGCATCATCTGGTACTTTTTCCATGATTCACTTGAAATCTATGTTTCCATGTCATCATTCTCATTATGTTTGTTTAGTGTAACCTGTTGCTTGACTATGTTGTCTTACAGATATTTTAGTTTATTTTGTTAGTTTTATGTTTACTTTTTATGATGCTTTCCATTTTGGTCATGTTTATTTTTAAATTTTATTCCCTAATATAGTAGCTCCTTAACATCCCTTTTCATCATCCTTATCATTTCTATGTCTGTTTTTATTGACTGTTTTTTTTTCTGGTGGTTATAATCATTCCTTATATTTTATGAGCTAACAGGTATCACAAATATTATTTAGTTGATCATCGAAATGTCATTGTTTTCCTTTAAGAGCTATATGTTTATTGTTTCAGAAGGTGGTTAAGTGTCTTTCACATAAGCTTAATCTTCTAGTAGTTTAAAGCTCCTATAAGACAGACCATGTGTATCTTCACTGTCTGATTACTTTAGAACAATTTCCAAGACACAAATCATACTGACCCTCAGACTTACTGTTCATTCTATAGCATCCCTTTATTCTGGGTTGCATTCCCAGGAATATTCTTAGACTCAAAATGAGGAAGATGCAGCTGACCATGTCTTCCAGAGACTTTTCTGACGGGGCATTCATGACAGTGGCTAGATAAGTAAATGTGTAGGATCAACCAATTACCTTTAATTTTTTTAAATTGTAATTATTTATAGCTAAAAAATGCAAACACCCATAGAATATCAGTTGTACGATGGCTCAGGGAAAGGGACTAGAGAGAACAGATAGGTACAGTGAAACGTTCAGGCTTATGATGGTTCTGCAGAATTTTGCTAGGGTAAAAGGCAACTTCAAAAACTGAGGTACCTTGTTTTCTACTGTACTTAATGAAAATATATATTGTTAGGTCATCAGGTAATATTATGAATTTATAGAAGCACCTTGTGACTTCATTTCAAACTTGTACCCAGGAAAAGTGTTCTGGAGTAAAGTTATTTTGAAGAGAAATAGGAAGTACCTTTTTTCAATGTATTTGCCACTATAAGATGAATAAAATTGTATTTACTGAGGTTTTATTTTCCAAGTAATTAGCATTTTACTAGTCACTATAAATTAGGATCTAGTAATCGCCAATGTATGTTTGTTTACTCATTATTCTACTGGGGGAATTTGCTCACCTATTGTACCAATAGATAAGAACAACTGTGAATTCTTTCACACTCACTGAACAATTTGAAATACTTTATCCAAACTTAAAATTGTAGGAGAAAATGACAGTGAGCAGAGGTGACCTGAATGCTGCATGCTGCCAAATCCCACACCCCAGCTCCACAACCTTTTGTTTGTGGGGGCCCAGCAGCCCCAGGAATATCTAGGCTTGGTGGCACCCAAGACCAGAGAAGTTAGACCCAGACCAACCTTTCTTGAGACTGCCAAGGGCATAGACAGGAAAGATGAGCTGCACTCTGCCTGCACTACAATCACCCAGCTCCAAAACTTTCCCACCTGTGGAGGCCTACCAGCTTCAGGAACATGCAGGCTTGCTGGCACCCAGCACCAGAGTGGTTAGACCTTGCCCAGCCTTTATCCAGATCTCAGGGGACACAGCTAGCAGAGGACCAGAGAGGTTAGACCCTGCCCATCCTTTCTCCTGCCCAACCAGGACATAGGTATCAGAGGACCAATAAGCCTGCCAGGATCACCTGGTATAAATGCAGAAGAAAATAGTCATGCCCATGGCTCTCCCTGCCTTCCTGAGGAGTCCAGACAGCATCAGGACCATCCAGCCAACAGCAGGGACAACTAGATGGCTAAAGGCCAATATAAAAACTAACAAAAAGAGACAGGGCAGTGTGGTATCACCAGAATCCACCTATCCTATTACAGAAATTCCTGGACACCCTGACACAGCTGAAGCAAAAGAAGATGACATAAAATCTAACCTTATAAAGATGATACAGGCCCTTAGAGAGAGTATAAATTAATCTCTTAAAGAATTACAGGAATATACAAGAAAAAAAAAATGAGAGAAGTCAGTAAAACTGTCCAGAATCTGAGGATGGAAATGGAGGCAATAAAGAAAAGAAAACTGGGGACTCATAGAGTTCCAATCATTCTGCTATATACAAAAAAAATGTACCTCCCCAACAAAGATAGACTTTACCTCAAAGTAAAGAGCTAGTAAAAGGTTTTCCAAGCAAAAGGATCCAAGAAGCAAACTGGAGTAGCCAATCTAGTATCTAAGAAAATAGACTTTTAACCAAAATCAACCAAAAGAGACTTTTTAATAATTTATTATTTATTTCTTCAAGTTACATCTCAGTCACAATCCCTTTGCTACTCCCCATCCTGTCCCACCCTTCCACCCTTTTCTCCCTCAACACCCCCATTCTCTATCCTTTTTTTTCGTTAGTCTAAGGTAGATCTTCCCCCCCCCCCCAACAGCTCCCTCCTTCAGTCCAACAAATGGTTCTCTCTCCTATAACAATAAATACAATACAAAACAACAGAAGCAAATAGGCCACAATTATGAGGGTTATATGTCCAGTCCATATGCATCTGGCCCCTGACTTTAACATTCTACTATCTAACCATCTCCATGAGTTTAAAGTTCTATATCTAACTCAGCTTTCATACTAACCTGCATCACAATTTTAAAAACATCTTCTTAGGTCCAGCACCCTCTTGATTCCTAAACAACTCAAAATTTTACTATGAGACTCTAGCTATCTATTCTTCAACCACCTCAGAGACCTGAGAGGGATAAATATATCTGATTATATAGGAAGTGAAGGTCCCACAGCTTCCAAAACTAAGAAATGCCAAACCAGTGACTGCCTGGACAGTTCCCATTTTTCCCCCATACATTACAGCATCAATTTTCAGCCGTTTAGCCCCATTTCTCTAACAGACATTGATTGTAGAGCAGGAATTGTGAAGGACTTACCTACCCTGTTTTGGAAGAGCTAGGCTGTCGACTTACCTGCTTCCAAGTTTTGTCCTTTTTGGACAGCAGTCTGTCTACAGTTGAAGCAAGGGATTTTTCTTGACAAGAGATAGGCTTCCCACTAATTCAAACATCTCACACTGCAGATTCTTCAATGCTCATCTTCTACTTGGAGTTGAATAGGGAGTGCTGTCAGGAGCTGGCAAGTCTCAATATCAAAATATCTTAATTTAAGAAAATGTCTTTGAATGCCATATTCTGCAGATCTCTTGGGGTTTTTGAAGATGCCCTATCTATCTCTTGTATTTAGATAAGCAAATGTTGCTTGTCTCTTAACAACTTGATTTCTGAGTAGCTTAGAAAATAACTGTGATAGACTGTCATAGTAACTAACAAAATGACACACTTGCATGACTATGAGTTTGCATTTCTTAATTATCCTAAACAATTTATGATGGTTGGTATCAAAAGGCCAAAACTTCACATTTCGTTTTTTTTTCTTTACACCCTAACCCTTCCATCCCATTTCTCTGGGGTGGGGTGTCCCTATATAGCAGTCCCTCATCTCAGTTCAGATGTTGTATGAGGGCCAAGAGCCTCTTCATTCATTGGGGGTCTACGAGGCAGTACCACCAGTGAAAAGTGTCTCATTGTCCGGGAGAGAGAACTAACAAACAAATAAGCAGACAAACAGGTAAAAAAAGGGAAAAAAAAAGAAAAAAATTAAAATAAAAAACATAAAAAATAAAATGTCTATGTCCATGTTCCCTTTGGTGTGTTAGTTGTAGTATTGATATCCCCTACTTTATAGCTAAAATCCTACTATAAGTGAATAGATGCCATATGCATCCTTCTAAGTCGGGGTTAGCTCACTCAGGATGAGCTTTTCTAGATCCAACCATTTGGCTGCAAATTGCATAATTTCATTGTTCCTGATAGCTGAATAATATTCCATTGTGTAGATGTACCACAGTTTTTTAACCCATTCTTCGGTTGAGGGACATCTGGGTTGTTTGCAGTTTCTAGCTATTACAAATAAGGCTGCTATGAACATAGATGAGGAAACTTCCTTATGATTCCGTGAGGAGACATTTGGATGTATACCCAGAAGTGGTATGGCTGGGTCCTGAGGCAAAGTTATTCCAAGTTTTCTAAGGTATTGCCAGACTGATCTGCACAGTGGTTGCTAAGACAGGGTAGGTAAGTCCTTCATAACCCCTGCTCTACTATAAATGTCTGTAAGAGAAATGGGGCCAAATGACTGAAGATGGATGCTGTAATGTATAGAGAGAAAATGGGAACTGCCCAGGCAGCCACTGGTATGTCATTTCTTAGTTTTGGAAGCTGCAGGTCGTGTACTTCCTATAAAATCAGATATATTTATCCCTCTCAGGTCTCTGAGGTTGTTGAAGAATAGATAGCTAGAGTCTCATAATTAAATTTTGAGTTGTTTAGGAGTCAAGAGAGTGGTATAGATCTAGGATGATGCTTTAAAATTGTGTTGCAAATTAGTGTGAATGTTGAGTTAGATATAGAACTTTAAACGCATGGAAATGGTTAGATAGTAGAAAGTTAAAGTCAGGTACCAAATACATATGGACTGGACATTGGAAATGTATGTTAAGCCATATAACCCTCATAACTGTGGCCTAATTACCTCTGTTGTTTTGTATTGTATTTATTATTATAAGAGAAAGAACCATTTGTTTGACTGAAAAGGGGAACTGTTGGGGGAAATAAGATATACCTTAAATTTAAAAAAAAAAGGGAAGAGAATGGGGGGTTGAAGGTGGGAAGGTGGGACTGGAGGGGGGAGTAGAGAGGGGAATGTGATTGAAATGTAACTTGAAGAAATAAAAAATAAATTATTTAAAAAAGAAGCGTTATCCTTAATTTTGTATCACTATACAAAGATCAGTAGCAATGTGGCCAAATATTCTCTTAATTTTAATTTTATATTCATCAAAGGAAAAATCCACCAAGAAGACATCTCAATTTTGAATATCTATGCCCCAAGTGAAAGAGCTCCTTCATTCATAAAAGAAATATTACTAAACCTCAAATATCACATTGTGCCCTAGACATTAATCGTGGGTGACTTAAACATACTACTCTCACTAATGGACAGATCAATGAGACAGAAACCAAACAGAGAAATAATGAATCTAAGAGACATCATAACTCTTTTGGGCCTAACAGGCATCTATAGAACATTTCCCCAAAACACAAAAGAATATACATTCTTCTCATCACCTCATGCAACAGTTTCTAAAATTCACCATATACTCAGACACATATCAAGCCTTAACAGATACAAGAAAATCGAAATAACAGTTGTATTTTATAAGACCACCATGGCTTAAAGCTGGACTTCAACAATAACAGAAACAATAGAAAGCCTACAAACTCAAGGAAACTGAACAGCTCTCTACTCAATAACCTCTGGGTCAGAAAATAAAGAAATGAAGAAATTAAAGATTCCTAAAATTCAATGAAAATCAAGGCATAACATATCCAAACTTATGGGACACAAACTTATGAAAGCAGTACTGAGAGGAAGTACATAGTCAAGGGAAAAGATTGGCCATGCAGATTCTATTTTTGTATGACTCCTTGTGCTTATCCTCTGGGTGAACTTCTAATGCTTGTCCTCTGGGTTAACTTCAGCTTCTGTAAAAAACAACTGTTTCTACCCCAACCAATAAAACGAAGTTAAGTGGTATTAGGTTACTGTTAGCCAATTAGGTAACTGCCTAGTTGGAAACCTCCTATCCCCCACCCCACCACGTTCTGTTGTAAACACAATAACCCTTCAGGGATCCTGAGCTCAGGGCTATGGGCTACAATCTGCTGCAACAGAGTGTGTTGAGGGTCCAGCTTTAAGCTTGAATAAATGGCTCTTTGATTTTGCATGGCATTCAGATTCCATGGTGGTCTTTGGGGATTTCACAATCTGGGCATAACAATAGCACTGACTGAATTTAAAAATAAATTGGAGAGTTCTACTACTACCTCTGAAAAAGCACACATAAAAGCTATAGACTAAAGAGAAACAAACACCCAAAAGGAAAAGGCAGGAAATAATTAAACTCAGGGTTGAAATCAATAATTTAGAAACAAAGAACATGATACAAAGAATCAATGAAAGGAAGAGCTGGTTCTTTGAGTAAATTGACAAGATAGACAAACCTCTAGCCACACAAACTACAAGGTAAAAAGATACTATTCAAATTACAAAATCAGAAATGAAAACGGGGCAATAACAATCTCAGATACTGAGGAGATTCAAAGAATCATTAGGTCTTACTTACAAAGCCTGTATTCTACAAAATTGGAAAGCCTAAATGAAATTGACAATTTTCTTGACAGATTTCTCTTACCAAAGTTAAATCAAGATCAGGTGAACAACTTAACCAGTCCTATAACCTCTAAGGTAGTAGAAGCAGTCATCAAAAGGCTCCCTACTGATAAAAGTCCAGGACCAGATGGTTTTACCACAGAATTCTCTCAGACTTTCAAAGAAGAGCTAACACCAATACTCTTCAAACTATTCTACCAAATAGAAACTGAAGGAACATTGCCAAACTCATTTTATGAAGCCATTGTCATCCTAATATCGAAGCCATACAAAGATTCAACAAAGAAAGAAAAATTTCTGACCAATTTCCCTCATGAACATTGATGTAAAAATACTCAATAAAAAACTCACAAACCAGTTCCAAGAACACATCAAAAACATCATCCAACATGAACAAGTAGGCGTAATTCCAGTGGTACAGGGATAGTTTACATGCAAAAACCCATCAATGTAATCCATCAAATAAACAAACTGAAAGGATAAAAACCACATGATCATCTTATTAAATGTTGAAAAATCCTTGGAGAAAATCCAACACTCCTTCATGTAAAAAAGTCTTGGAGATATCAGGTATCCAAGGGCCATACCCTGTATTATTATAACATGTGTATTACACATTATACAGCAAGCCTATAGCCAACATCAAAGTAAAGAAATCAACCAAAATCAGGGACAAGTCTACTTTCTCTTTATTCAATATTGTACTTGAAGCTCTAGGTAGAGCAATAAGACAATTAAAGGAGATCAAGGGGATACAAATTGGAAAGAAAGAAGTCAAATTATCCCTGTTTGAAGATAATATGACAGTATACATAAGAGACCTACAAAATTCTACCTGAGAACTACAGCTGATAAGCTCCTTTATCCTAGTTGTTAATTACAAAATTAACTCAAAAAAAATAAATAAAAAACACCCCAAATCTCTCCTCTACACAACTGACAAATGGGGTGAGAAAGCAATTACAGACACAACACCCTTCACAATAGCCACAAACAGTACAAAATATCTTGCTGTAACTCCAACCAAACAAGTGAAAGATCTGTATAACAAAAAATTTTAAGTCTCTGAATAAAGAAATCTAGGAAGATATCAGAAGATGGAAAGATCTCCCTCCCATGCTCATGGATACATTGGAGTGACATAAAAATGGCCATCTTACCAAAAGCAATTTACACATTCAATTCAATTCCCATCAAAATCACAACACTATTCTTTACTAACCTTTAAAGAACAACCCACCAACTTCATACAGAAAAGGAAAAAAAACAGAATAGCTGAAACAATATTTCTAAAAGTATCATCATTACTGACTTCAAGCTTTAGTGCAGATCAAATGTAGTAAACACTGCATGGTACTGACATAGAAATAGATTGGTTGATCAATGGAATCGAATTTAAGATCCAGATATAAACCCACACACCTACAGTCACTTGATTTTGACGAAGAAGCCAAGAACATACAAAGGAAAAAAGAGAGCATTTTAAACAAATGGTCCTCGTTTAACTGGATGTCTGCATGTAGAAAAATGTGAATAGATCGATATTTATATTCCTCCACAAAATACATAGATAACTCAAGAGTAAACACCAACACAACAAAGCCCCAATTAAAAATGCGGTACAGAACTAAACTTGAGAATTCTCAACAGAAGAATCTCAAATGACTGAGAAACAAAGAAATGCTCAACATCCTTAATCATCAGAGAAATGCAACTCAAAACCACTGTGAGATTTCATCTCACACCTATCAGAATGACTAAGATCAAAAATTTAAGAGACAGCACATGCTGTCGACGATGTGAAGAAAGGAGAACACTCCTCCATTGTGGTGGGAGTGAATACTTATACAACACTTTGGAAATCAATCTGGCAATATCTCAGAAAATTGGGAATAGTCCTTCCCCAAGATCCAGCTATACCAATCCTATGTGTATACCCAAAAGAGCCCCTACCATACCGCAAGGACATTTGTTCAATTATGTTCAGAGCAGTTTTATTCATAATATCCAGAAGCTTGAAACAACCAAGATGTCACTCAACCAAACAATGAATTAAAAAAATATGGTATGTTTACACAACAGAATACTACTCAGCTATTAAAAACAAGGAAATCATGAATTTTACAGAAATGGGCAGAACTAAACAAGATCATCCTGAGTGAGGTAACCCAGATCCAGAAAAAATACACTTGGTATGTATTCATTTATAAGCAGATACTATTCATATAGTAGAGGATAACCATACTATATACCACAGACCTGAAGAAGCTAAGCAACTAAGAGGGGCCAAGGCATGATACTTGAATCACAGTCAGAAGAGGCAAAAGAACAAAGTGGAAATAGATGAAGATAGGGATTTAGGTGAGAGAGAGAGAGAGAGAGAAAGAGAGAGAGGAGGGAAAGGGGGTAATCAACTCGGTTGAGAGCAGAGTAAGGAGGTAAGAAGACAGGAGAAAGATAGGAAACTGAGGGTGGGGCATCTCTGAGACAGGCTGGAGACCAGCAGGTGTAGGCCCCTGGGAGGTTATGAGGGTGACACTATCTGAGACGCCTTGTGGTGGGGATATGGACACTGAAGAGGCCTCCTTCTAGCTAGGTAGGACCTCCATGGAAGGGAGGGGATCACCAACCAACCCACAAAAATTTCACCTAAAAGTTACCCTGTGTATAAGACGTGCAAGGATAAAGATACACTGGAAATTGAGAGGATGTCTAATCAATGATGTGCCTAACCTGGGACCTACCCCAAGGGAGAGAGCCAACCCCTGTTACTACTAAGATACTCCTCCATGTTTACAGACAGGAACATAGTATAATTGTCCTCTGAGAACCTTCATGCTGCCAAGGATCCAGAGACTGAGACTCACTACCAAACATTAAGAGGATCATGGAGTGTTTGGTTGAAGAATGGGTCAGGGAGGACAGAAAGACCTAAAGAGGATAAAGACACCATAAGATCAACAAACACAACTAAGCTGGGCCCATGGGGCTCACAGAGACTGAAACACCAATCAAAGAGCATGCATGGACTGCACCGAGGCCCCCAACACAGACGTAACTGATGGGAAGCTTAGCCATCATGTGGTCCCATAGTAAGTGGATCGAGGGCTGTCTCTGACAAGGACTTTGATGCCTGCTTTTTGATCTCTTCCCCAAAATGGTGCTACCATGTGTGACCTCAGTGGAAGTGGATGTGTTCAGTCCTGATGCCACTAGATATGCTGGGGTGGGGTGGGAGGATATGGAGGAGGGTTTCCCTTTTTCTGAGGAGAAAGGGAGGTGGGAGGGCGAAGCTGGCAGTAGAGCAGAACCCAAAGGAGGGGAAGAAACAGTCTATGATCGATCGGGATGTAGAATGAATAAACAAACAATAATCTGAAAACAAATTGTAAGAAAAATTTAAAATTTTCAGAACTTATTCTATTTATTTAAACAAAAATGAGATCAAAGATAGTACACAATATTTCAAAATTGTTTCATAAACTGAAAAGTATATTTAATCTTTTGAAACTTGGTAGGAGTAAAATAAATAAGATCTTGTAATTTACAGACATCATTGACCTTATGAGAAAGGCTTATGCCACAATGACATGGCAATAGATGCTGATATATTGATAATGAATATATTTCTTGTTACATATTGAAAACAGGATTCAATTCTATGGAGGTTAAAAGACCAATGATTTGTCAAGGTATTGTTGGTTGAAAGGTGCTAATAAGGAAAACCTGAGGTTGGTTTTCTTCACAAAAATAGAAATCATTACTATTAGAACTTCAAATAATAATGAAAAGTTCTAACACTTTTCTAATAACTTTATTTAATTCCCAAAAGATAATGAATATGTAAAACAAGGCAGTTATTACAGTTGTACATTTCAACAAATAATCTAGAAGTTTCAAGAAAGACTTTGATTGATCACAAAGAAAAGAACCGAAAACAAAGCTATATAAAGAAAGGAGCAGATTTGAAAGGGAAGAAGAAAGAAATGAGGATAAACACATTTGCGTATAGTGAGATACCCAATAAAATATAGCCAGACATGAAAAGTTTCAGAATTATTTAGTCTTGGTATTCCCAGTGCTGTCAAATTAAATTATTAGAGTATTCATTTCAGTCAAAGGTTTTTCATGTAATGAGAATAGGGTTATATTATACTTTTTATTATTTTACAAATATCAGTTTTAAAAGTGAATATGAAGCACCCCATACCCTTTTGCTAATTATCTTTAGTCATACCGGAAAAATTAAGATGTACCCTATAGAACACTTAAAAATATTAAAAAGAAGACAAAAAGAATGATGAGAAAGTGTGGCAAGGGAAACTCTTACAAACTGTAAATGAAAATGTAAATTAGTATAGCCAAAACAATATGGAAATACCTTCAAAACTGAACGTAGAACTAACATATGATATGACAATGTCATTAATGGGTATATTTACAGAGGAAAAAAATCAATACGGCAACGAGATTGATATTCCCATGTTCACTGGAGCAGCACTATTCACATTAAGCAAAAAACAGTATCAACAAGGTTGCTCATCCATGAGTACAGAGAATGTGATTTAATTCCATAGTGGTGTATTTTTTATTTGTAGAGGAATTTTAATCCAAGAACATGGCTGCTCTGGCAAAGGATAATATCCAAAGACCTTCTAGGTCTGTGTTATCCAGCTAGAATGACACACCTTTAATCCCTCTTGCTGGAATTATAGACATGCCGTTAGTACATAGCTTTAATCCCAAACAATGAACAGAAAGTTAGTTTGTGGAAGGAAGCATCCATATTGGAAAGTGATGTCTAATTTAGGGGCAGACTAATTACTTTCATAGTTGGATGGGAAGATGTCCAGGAAACCCACAACTCCAAAGCCCCAGGAACCACACAGCTCTGAGGTGGGATAGTGTCCCAAAGGAAGAGGACCATGAGACACAGGAGGCCAGAAATTATACACCTCTGAAAGAAGACATCCTCAGCAGAGATGTTGCAGCTCCCAGAGAAGTGTTTCTCCAACCCAACTGAGCTGAGGAGCTCAGGAGCCTAAACCTTGCATCTTCTCTTCTCTGCTTCATGGATTCTTTCCATGAGAAAGTCACAACAGTTAGCAAAATTCTTAAAAGAGATTTATGTCTATCATAGTCCCCTCCTTCTTCCCCTCCTGGTTTCACTCTCTTCTCCCTCTTTCTCTTCTCCTTCTCCTCCAGTGAAAGGAACTCCCTCATATCAACCTCCCTCAGTTCATCAGTCACATGAGGGCTGAGAGCTTTCTTTTACTCTGGAGCCTGACATGGCAACCCAGCTAGGGTAAAATGTCCCACTAACAGGCAATAGAGTCCAGGACTGAGATTGCTCCACCCCTACTTGCTAAGGGATATCTATGAAGACCAAGTTGCCTATCATCTATACTTGGGGGGGGGGTGTCTAGTTGTAGTCTAAGCTTGTTACTTCTTTTTTGTTTTGGTTTGGTTTGGGTTTTTTTTTTTTTTACTTTATTTTTTATTTCTTCAAGTTACATCTCAATCACAATCCCTTCCCTACTCCCCCCCAACGTCCCATCCTCCCACTCTCTTCTGCCTCAACCCACCCAACCCCTTCCTTTTTTTAAGTTTAAGGTATATCTTTTTCCCCCCAACAGCTTCCCCCTTTCAGTCCAACAAATGGCTCTTTCTCTTATAATAATAAATACAATAAAAAACAACAGAGGTAATTAGGCCACAGTTATGAGGGTTATATGGCTTAGCATACATTCCCAATGTCCAGTCCATATGTATTTGGCACCTGACTTTTAATATTCTACTATCTAACCATCTCCATGAGGTTAAAGTTCTATATCTAACTCAGCTTTCATACTAACTTGCATCACAATTTTAAAAACATCTTCTTAGATCCATAGCACTCTCTTGATTCCTAAACAACTCAAAATTTAATTATGAGACTCTAGCTATCTATTCTTCAACCACCTCAGAGACCTGAGAGGGATAAATATATCTGATTATATAGGAAATGCAGGGCCTGCAGCTTCAAAACTAAGAAATGACATACCAGTGGCTGCCTGGACAGTTCCCATTTTCTCTCCATACATTACAGCATCGATCTTCAGTCGTTTGGCCCTGTTTCTCTGACAGATGTTGATTGTAGAGAAGGGGTTATGAAGGACTTGCCTACCCTGTCTTGGCAGAGCTAGGTTGTCAACTTATCTGCTTCCAGGTTTTGTCCTTTTTGGACAGCATTCTGTCTACAGTTGAAGCAAGGGGTTTTTCCTGCCAAGAGATAGGGTTGCCACTAATTCAATCATCTCCCACTGGAGATTCTTCGATGCTCATCTCCTACTTGGAGTAGAATAGGGGGTGCTGTCAGGAGTTGACATGTCTTGATATCAAAAAAATCTAGGTATGGGTTTTTTTGTTTTTGTTTTTGTTTTTTAGTGTTTCAGTCTCTCTACGCCTCTACGGGCCTACATTGCTAAATTCTGTTGATTTTCATGTCCCCTCCAGATCTCTCTAGTCCTCCTTCCTCTCTTATATAGAACTCCCAGAGCTCCACCTAATGTTTGACTGTGTGTCTCAGCATTTGTATTGATCTGATCCTGGGTAGAATTTCTTGTAGGATGGTTAGTCTAGGTTCCTGTTCCTTTGGGTCTGTGCGTTCTCATTGGATAGTTATCCTGTACTATATGGCTAACATCAGGTTATAGGTTAATACATGCCATGTGTATCTTTCTGGGTCTGGGTTAGCTTACTCAGATGAACTTTTCTATTACTATCCATTTGGTTGAAAATTGCATGATTTTCTTGTTTCTGATAGCTGAGCAATATTCTATTGTGTGAATGTACCACAGTTTTTTAATACATTCTTCAGTTGAAGGGTTTCTAGGTTGTTTCCAGTTTCTAGCTATTATGAATAAAGCTGCTACCAACATAGCTGAGCCGACGTCCTTGTGGTATGATGAAGAATCTTTTGGATACATGCCCAGGAATGGTATGGTTGTGTCTTGAGGTAGAAGTATTCCAATTTTTCAGAGATAGCACCAGATTGATTTCCAAAGTAGTTGTGCAAGTTTGCAATGGAGGAGATAGGGAAGGACACTACATACTCATCAAAGGAAAAATTCAACAAGATAGCATTTCAACTCTGAACATCTGTGCCCCAAATATAAGGGTACCCACGTTTATGAAAGAAACATTACTAAAACTTAATTCAGACATTGATCTTCACACATTAAAAGTGGGAGACTTCAATATCCCACTCACACTAATAGATAGGACATCAAGACAGAAAACAAACAGAAATAATGAAACTAACAAAGGTCATGAACCAAATGGACACAACAGATATCTACAGAATGTTTACCCAAACACAAAAGAACATAGCTTCTTCTCAGCACCTCATAGAACCTTCTCCAAAATCGACCATACAGTTTATCACAAAGCAAGTTTCAACTGATACAAGAAAATTGAAATAACCCCTTGCATTTTATTGGATCACCATGGATTAAAGACAGTCTTAAACAACAACAGAAATAACAAAAAAGCCTACACATTTCATGGAAGCTGAACAACTCACTACTCAGTGACCACTGGCTCAGAGAACAAATAAAGAAGGAAATTAATGACTTCCTAAAATTCAATGAAAACAAAAGAACAACATACTCAAACTTATGGGACACAATTAAAGCAGTGCTAAGAAGAAAGTTCATAGCACTAAGTGCCTTCAAAAAGAAACTGGAGACAGATCATATTAACAATTTAACAGCACAACTGTCAGCTCTAAAGAAGAAGAAGAAGAAGAAGAAGAAGAAGAAGAAGAAGAAGAAGAAGAAGAAGAAGAAGAAGA
>CAJQZJ010000929.1:800002-830882 GCA_907164525.1 Lophiomys imhausi
GAAGAAGAAGAAGAAGAAGAAGAAGAAGAAGAAGAAGAAGAAGAAGACAGGAAATCATCAAATTCAGGGCTGAAATCAGTAACTTAGAACAAAGAGAACAATACAAAAATCAATTAACCAAAAGCTGTTTTTTTTTTTTTTTTTTTTTTTTTAGAAAATCAACAAAATGGACAAACTCTTAGCCAAACTACCTAAAAGATAGAGGGAAAATACTCAAATCGGCAAAGAACTGCAAAGAATCATTATGTCTTCTTCCAAAACCTGTATCCCACAACATTGGTAAACCTAAGTTAAATTGACAATTTTCTTGAAAGAATCCATGTACCAAGGTTAAATCAAGATCAGGTAAACAAACTAAACAGTCCTATGACACCTAATGAAATAAAAAGCAGTCACTGAAAGCATCCCAACTGGAAAAAAAAAAGCCCAGGACCAGATGGTTTCAGCACAGAATTATATCAGACTTTCAAAGAAGACCTAATACCAATACTCCTCAAACTTTTCCACAAAATAGAAACAGAAAGAGCACTGCTAAACTCATTCTATGAGATCACAGTCTCCTTGATACCTAAACCACACGAAGAACCAACAAAGAAAGAGCATTTCAGACTAATCTCCCTTATGAACATAGAGGAAAAAATACTTGATAAAATACTTGCAAACCAAATCCAAGAACACATCAAACGTATCAAACAACACGATCAAGTAGGCTTCATTTCAGGGATACAGGGGTGGTTCTGCTGCTTTCTTATGTAACTTCAGTTTTCCAGTTTTTTCAGGTATCTGATCTTAGATCTGAAGGCTGTGGAGATTTAGCCTCAGTCACTCAGGAGTCCTGAAGTGTTGATATCCAGAGGTGTAGAGAGGCCAGCACCATAGCCTGAAGATCTGAGCACCCCTTTCAGGGAACATAGGGGATTGCACCCTGCAAGAGAAACAAAACCTTCCACTGAGAAACACATGTATTTCCTAAGACTTCCAATTAGAGTCAACCTGAAATTGGCCAGCAAGCCCAGATGTTGACAACATCAAGTGGACAATGGAGTATCACCAATGAGAGAGAGAGCCATGCCTGTAGCAAGCAGCCAAGGAGCCAATAGGACTCGGGGAGGGGGTATAAAGGTCTGCCTCATTTCCATAATAAATGAGTTTGTTTTTGCCACTTACTGAACCCCCTGGAATCTGGGACTCTATGTCATTTCACTCTGTGTCAGCTCATCCCCACCCCCAAGGGTCCTGGACCTGTGTTCAAGTAACACTTGGAGTCCAATGTGGGGTATCGCTCTCTTAAAATTGCTTCCTGCTGATTTGAGACATGAAAACCTGTTTGGGGGCCCAAATAAGAATGGAAAAATGGTTAAGCAAGTTAATAGTAACATTTTTTTTTGTCCAGTCTTTTTGTGTTCAGCAATTTAAATATCCTGAGAAGTTTATAGTCAGAAGCTGAACTTTGGGTGGAAAAGTTCAGGGCTTTACTGAAGTCCTGGCTGGAACAGTCTGTGAGACTGGACCATATTAGCTAGCCTTTTTAAAGTTGTTCTAGATGTAGATTTTTTATGAAACAGCTATTGAGGCAGTCTATGAGGCTGGATAATCTGGGCTATTTGTCTTGTCTTCTTTGGTGTCTGGTCATGTTCTGCCTGATTCTCAAGATGCCAAAGACCACCCAGGAGCCAAATCTGATGTAAAAAATTTTAGCAGGGATGTCCAATGATCACCAACACAGTAGTTTGAGTTGAGAGCCCTGAACTCAGAAAATATAGGGGTTTTATAGGGGCTTAAACAAAGAAATGGGTTTCTAGCATAGGATTAGATGACATTTGGACAGACAAACCATCTATCCCTAATTGGCTTGTTGTTGCCAGATCACTATCAGTCACTTTGACCAACAGAAAGCTTATTTAGACATTTTGGGTGCTTTCTCAGAGTGAGCTGTCTGTATATCACTAGGGAACACCCTTGGATTGCAAGGTTGGGTATATTTTGTTGTTTTTCCTGGAACTAAAGATCAGCTCTGAGTCAAACCTAATGGAAAATGGGTTAAAGTAACAG
The DNA here is from genome assembly GCA_907164525.1 of Lophiomys imhausi. Taxonomy (NCBI): domain Eukaryota; kingdom Metazoa; phylum Chordata; class Mammalia; order Rodentia; family Muridae; genus Lophiomys; species Lophiomys imhausi. The sequence goes on from CAJQZJ010000929.1 coordinate 802,055, forward strand.
TACCCATGGGAGCTGCACAGCTAGAGAGGGTGCATGCAGGTGAAGATATGGGGTATGTGTGTCCAGAGGCAAAACTTTAAACAGCCTGGCCTGGCTGCTGGAGCTACTCAGGTAGGGGCCTGGACATTTTCATGAAATGTATTCAAAGTTTACAAACAACTCAAAGTTAACAAAGGGAGTCTCATTTGAATCCCTGTGAATAGCATACACAGACAAAGTGACAAATCAGAGAAAGATTTGACAGAATGAGTCAGAGATAAGATACATCCTATTCTCATGAGAACAGACAAGGAAGAGAAGTTGCTTAGGAGCAGCATACTAGAGTTGAGACAGTAGAATAGGGTACAGAAGATACAGTAAAGAAGATAATATAGTAAAGTACAGTAGTGCATTCAGTAGAGAAGATAATACTGTAAAGAAAGGAAAAAATTAAGTACAGTAGAGAGTTCAGTAGAGAAGAGAGTACAGTAGAGTTGAGTTGAGTTCAGTACAGTACAAGAAGTTCAGTTGAGTGCAGTTGAGTTCATGCAGTTCAGTGAAGTCCAGTTTTTGGCGTTCAGAAGCAAAGCAAGCCAGTGAGAAGCTAAGAGAAGCCGGGTTGAATCAATCAGCTTGGAGAGGAGTTTTGAGCCAGAACAGCTGAGTTGAAACAGGCATTCAGAGTTCAGAAGAATAAGAAAGGATGAATTTAATCCACAGTTAATCTTGGATCCTGAAAACATTCTAGGCCTAGGTTAGCAGAAGAAGGCTGGAAACTGAAGCCTTCAAGGTCTGAGTTTGCAGAAGATTAGATTGTATGGAAGCTAGAAGCATCCAGGCCTAGGCCTAGGGATAGTTAGATAGAAACACCCAAGCCATGTATTTAGAAAGCTTTAATATGGCTCTCATCCCATCCATACTCTGAGGAAATAAAAGTCACATTTAAAATACTTTTTAAATTATTATATTGCCCCCAAATTATATTCAAGTGTCATGTGTCAAACAAGACTTCATTCTGCCAGACTATAAGAATACTTTAAACAGAAAGTTAATCAATGAAACTGTTCACAACGAAAGAAACACAGGATTTATCAATGACAACTAGTTTTGGTCCATGATATGAAAAATCATTTTTGTTTTCGAAAACAGACTGATTCTCTTTTATGGATGTTTTAAACACTTTTAGTGAGAACAAAGTTCTTAGAACAGTTATTAGAAAGCATATTTTGTTTAAAAATGATATTTGCTTCAGTATTTTCTCATCCAACAATTACAGTCTTTCATTGTGTAACAGAATTTATACTTATAGTAGGTTTAAAACGTAGCAGTGAGGTTTAAAAGAAAATGATTTTTCATAATTTGAAATTTCCAAAAGACATTAGCTATAAGAATCAGAGACTTGGGTAATCTGGGGAATGGGATAGGGAGGTTGTGTATAGTCCAGAAAAGAAACTTAGAATTCAAATTTCTCCATTCATACAGGTAGTAGGGTAAGGGTTTGCTTAGCTTTTCAATTCAGTGTTCTTCCTCTTCTTCTCACGAGCACTAGGTAAAAGGAAATAAGCAGATATATTATTCGGTCAGTGAATTTAATTGAGAAAGAATCACAACCATGAAACCATATTTTGTTCCTATCACCAAGAGACTTATTATAAAAAAAACACATAGAGCAACTAATAACAAAAGTACTATCTAACATTTCAAAATACCTAATATATTAACAAATGTGCATGTATTACATAATTTATTTCTCACCACAACACCTTGAGAATTGGCATAGGAGGTAATTACTCAGAGCCCAGCATTTTAATAATCTCTAGGGTGCTTCATATAGTCTTCTCTTGGATATTGAATCAAAAGACAAGTCTTTCTGATTTAAGATTTTCTTTTAGTTTTTACTTTGAACTTATCTCCCCTCTATGTCTCAGATTTCCAAGATATACCCTCTTAGGTGCTCAAATATTTCTTTCTTACAGTTAGGAGCCAACCAGCAAGCCTTATATCAGCACACCTCAGACAGAAGGGGATACTTTGTGCAATTGCAGACATTTCTGTACTGAGAGACTTTCAGAAACTAATTTTTTTGTTATTTTCACCATTGCTGAGATCATGTTATTCATTCTCAAATAGTCTGATGAAAATACATATACATTGCCTGTATCTTAATTTCTTCACTATGTGTATTTATCTAGACAAACATTGTAGTGCTTTGAGTGACAGCAGCATACTACAAGTAGAACATTTCCACATTACCTTGTGAAAAATTATCATCATTACAGCATAGTAAATTATGTAAAGTATAATATAAAAATATGAGATTACATTTAGAATATGTGCACAAAGTATGTGTAAAATAAAAAAAGTAATTTTCATTCAATCTCCAAAATAGATTATTATGCATAGAGAAATATTTCTAAATCTGAAAAATTCAAACCCAAAAGACTTCTAATCCCAAGTATGGTGAATAAAGCTTACTTAAGGCATGCCAAAAAGTAATTATCATATTCCACAAACTTGTTTTGAGTTTTGTTATTTTAAAAACCAAAGGATTTTAATACATGGTGAACTGATTTCTTTACATGTTTGTATTTACTTTCCAAATAACTATAGGTTTAGAATCAGCTATTTTTATTTTTTAAATGTTTATTTATTTCTTCAAGTTACATCTCCATCACAGTCCCTTCCTTCCACCCATCCTGGTCCCACCCTCCCATCCTCTCTCCCTTCTCCCAGAACTCATAATTCTTTTCTTTTTTTTTACAAACAATTAGGTCTCAATTATAAGGTATAACATTCTTTCCCAATGTCCAGTCCATACATATTTGGCAACTGATATTAATATTCTATTGCCTATCTATCTCCATTTAAACTAGAGTTTAAAGTTCTATACCTAATTCATTTTCCATCCTAACTTGCCTTATCAACTTTAAAATATCTTCTTAGACCTAGAACTTCCTTTTAATTCCTAAACAACTTAATATTTAACTATGAGACTATAACTATCTAGTCTTCAACCACATCAGAGACCTGAGAAGTGTGGATATATTTGATTATACAGGAAGTGCAGATCCAGCTGCTTCCAAAACTAAGAAATTACAGACAACTGGCCACCTGTACAGTCCCTAATTTCTCTCCATACATTAGAATCAGCTATTTTTAAGTGTTGGTAGGTGACTCATTATTTTACTACTCATTATAAAGTGAATTCTTGAGGAATAGCAGTTCTTTCTTATATACATGTATACACATTGTATCTTGTTAAATGGTGTTTCTTCTTATAATAATTTCAATTGTTTTCTTAAATGAATTGTGTTACAAAATTTGAGTTTTCAATACTGACTGGAATTTTATTATAGATGCTCTTGTTTAATGAATTGTAACTACTATAATTGGGTTAAAAGTCATAAAGGAGAGATAAAATATGAATAAATAATTAATTTTTTCAGTAAGTGGTAATCATATCAGAAGCAAACCAAGCAAGATATTACTAATCATTAATAGTATTATTCTAAATTTAGCTAAGGAAACAAAGTTTTAAAGCTCATGGAAGTTAATCCCAACATTCAAGAGTCTGATACAGGAAGTCATTCAGTGGGAGACGATTCTGCAATAGAGTATGATACTAGATCTTAAAATGCTAAAAAAACAAACAAAACCAACCTAACAAACAAATAAATGAACAGAGAAGCAAAATTAAGTAAAATTTCTTGTAACAGTTGACAGTAGGCCAACATTGTAAGTTTGCAACTTTGTAGCCAGTTCAATGTATAATTATTTCAATCTTACCCTAAAGAAAAAGTAAGTATGAGATACAACTCCTTTGATTGCCAGTAACAAACACACTGTTACATCCATGTGGTATACCTAGTACCTATGAATTTTATCTCAATATTTGCTGTATGGTTTAAAACAAAATATTAGCAAGTTGCTTTGAGCTTGTTGAAGCCAGGGGCCTCTACTCTATGTTGATTATGCTTGTCCACTTAATCAAGAAATTTGCTTATTTCAGCTCCTGTAAAATTCTTATGAGAAGGACACAAATGCAGTCTTTAGTGTATGGTGAACTCAATGGTACTTAAGATCATTTTCTGCTTTGATAAAGCATTCTACCTGACAAAACAGATAAAATGATTAAGGAATAATTATTTACAGGAATTATATTTCCCTATACCTTATTAATGACACTATGCCATCATTCCCGTGGCTTCTTATCTCTTTGACCTCAACTCTAGATTTTTTAAATGAGATCAATGAGGAAGAAGAGTGTATTTGAATCCATTTCTTATGCTACATTCCAAACCAGTTTGCTTTCTGCATATTCAGAATGACTTCAAGCTAGTTCTCTTGTCTAACATTTTCCACTTCTTCAGTCATTTACTTAATTGTTGTGTGACCATTCCTTCAATAGAATGAAGAACAGAACACTCACTTTAAAAAAATGTGCTCATTTCTTTAATATCAAAGAAATAAAACACTGCTTTCTTCATTAAAAATCCCATTATTTTACTAATATGGCCATCTGCCCCATTTACTCTGGAATGGTTATTTCATTTATCTACCTTAAAAATGTGTTGTTAGTCTCTTCATGAACTATAATTCCTTTGATACACTTAGTCATCTTTTCTGTCATTATTGATACATAAAATCACATCTTATTCATATTTGTTAACCTAATGAAAGTCAAACTACTAAATTTTAGTTCACTCCCAGTTTCTCAAAATGATGAAGGATCATTATCTTTGTTTTTCCTGTGAAAAATACTTCTAAAGTTTTGTTCTCATAATTAGTATGCATAATCAAATGTTGAAATGTACGTGGGGTAGTATTTTCAATCCTTTTACATGCATCATTTTCTTAATCTTACAAATCAATTTTATTGCCTTCTTTTTATTACTTTTTGAGGGAAATATAAGGGAAAAAGTTTTGAAACCAAGCCATGCAATAGAGCCCAGGTTGGTCTAGATCTAGCAATCGTTGGCCTCAGCCTCTTGAATACTAGGATTACAGGCTGATGCCAGCATATCTGCCTTACTTTTTCATTATGTAAAAGTGGGTACTACATATATTTTGCTTGAAATTATTTTATGATAGCAATTTTGGTTTCAAGAGATTAGAAAAGATAACTTAGTAAACATTTGTATTCATAATGGTGTTACTAACAAACTCAAATACCAACAGTTTTAAGATTATACTATTTCAGTGGCTGATACAATATTTACAGAATATTTATATATTATATATATAAAATTTACAAGCATGTTTTGTCTGAATATGAATTGGTGTGTGGAATAAATACGATAGAGAGTGCCATCACTATTTGGATACCCCATTTACTTCTGAGTATTACAGTGTTCTTTACTCTTCCGTCTTACTTGCACTACTATAGGATATATATTTCACAATAATACATGTTTCTTTACAATATACAATACTGTTTCCACCAATTTTTATTCAATAAAAAACTTCTTTACAATCTAGAAGTTAAAATTCTTCAGACTTACATTCAAAATTCTCCCTGGTATAGTATACTTCTGCCATTTTTAGCCTAGTTCTCACTACTTTCTAGAGTCTGGTTACATCGATATTCTTACACAGTGTAATAAGTTTTTGCTGATAATATAACTTGAATACCATTTATGTAATATATTCTATGGGATTTAAGTTGTTTGTCCCTCAAAATTCTTGTCATTCTGTTTATTTTCTCTTTATTTTTGAGTTTTATACAATGTACACAAGGAAATATGTTTACATCTACTCCTCATTTCCACTCCATTCCTTCTCATTTCTCCCAGCATGTCCCTACCAACTTCATGTCTGTTTTTAAAAAATTTAAGTTCAGTGTGTGTTGTTCATACGAATATGGGTGGGGAGGCCAACCACTGGGGAATTTGTCTAAACTGATTCTATCTTTCAATGAAGACTTTAGTAACATATCATTCTGCAAGAGTTAACACAACTAGTTCTTCCCTCAAATATCACGTTTTTCTGCCCAGGAAGCCATCATTGTTACAGATATAATTACAACAGAATTATCTTTGCCTTTGTAAAACACAATGGGAACCTATAGGAAATAAAAACCAGTTCTCCATGAGAATCTAGAGTAGTTACAGATGATTTGTTAACAGTTGATTTTTAGACCATCAGACTATATTGTCATTCTCATACTATAGCTCTATGTGACTGACATATAGTCCTTGCAATAGACCTAGAGAAATATTCAATATTCTTATTTTTTAGACAAAAAAAAATCATACTATCCCTTGGATATTATACTCACTATTTTAAATTTATATTCTAGTGGTGATTATACAATAGTTTTATGCTATATTTATATGAGATCTAGTCCAACAGTGCAGAAATACAATAATACATTCAGAGTGAATAATTGGATTAAATGAAGGTTTCTCAGCAAAAGCCATTGTCCCTCAGAGCCTCTACTTCTGAGCAGTCCTGGTCAACTGTACCTCATTCTTTGACATTACAATTGATGGCCGACTTTTCTCTCATGTATCTTTTGAACGATTTTCAGACAAAGTTTCAAATAACAGCAGAGGAAAAAAATCATGCTCAGTGATGGAGAAAAAAGCTTTGATTGTAAGAGTTTTAGCCTTCACAGAATAATGACAGTAGTATTCACATGCCATAATAGTGATTTCACATGTTATAATGGCATTGGCAGCAAGTCTACTTACAAGAAGAAATTTGATGGTGAAAATGAATCCTGAAGCATACAGGTCCTGGCTATTAACCCTTTGCACGTGCTGGACCAAACTCAAATGGTTCCTAGTTTTTCAGGTGCATGGTTAATACTGAGTGGCTGGATGACAATCATGGTCTCTGGGAATGTAGGTGATGGACAGGGTGTCATGGAAGCTGTGGAGGGCTCTGAGTTAAGGAAGAGCAACACCATCAAGAGGATTTCTGCTGTTGAGTGTGGAAAACATTGATACTTTTGATCTGTAGTCATCCTAATCACAAACATTCCTTCTGTTGCACAGGAGTGCTCTACCAACCCAACTGCTGGCAATATCCCATAATCTTTGTGTTCCTACTAAAGTTACTTGAGTTCCATATTTTTCTCATTCTAAGTCTTGGTGGGTTGCAAAGTCTAGTTTCCTGATAGCACCCCCTATTCTACTCCAAGTAAATGATTATCATCGAAGAATCTCCAATTGGAGATAGTTGCATAGGTGGCAAGCTTGTCCCCGGGCAAGAAAATTGCCTTGTTTCAGACTGTTGTCCCAAAAGGGCAAAACTTGGAAGCAGGTAAGTCAACAGCCTAGCTATGCCAAGACAGGGTAGGTAAGACCTTCATAATTCCTGCTTTACAATTAATGTTTGTCAGGGAAATGGAGCTAAAAGGCTGATGATAGATGCTCTAATGCATGGAGAGAAAAAGGGAATTGTCCAGGCAGCCAGTTGTCTGTCATTAGTTTTGGAAGCTGCTTGCCCCGCACTTACTATATAATTAGATATATTTATTCTTCTCAGGTCTCTGATGTGGTTGAAGACTATATAGTTACAGTCTCATAGTTAAATTCTGAGTTGCTTATGGATTAAGAGTATGTTCTGGATCTAAGATATTTTTAAGCTGGTGGTGGAAGTTAGGAGGGAAGTTGAGTTGTATATAGAACTTTAAACTCATGGAGATGGATGCATAGTAGTAGAATGTTAGAGTCAGTTGTCAAATACGTATGGACTAGACATTGGGAATATATGTTGTGCCTTATAATTTTTGCTGCCTAATTATTCTTGTTATTTGTATTGTATTTGTTGTTATAATAGAAAGAGCCATTTGTTGGACTGAAAGTTGTTGGGGGAAAAAGATATACATTAAACTTAAAAAAAAGGAAGTAGATGGGAGGGTGTGAGGGGGGAAAAGGAGGGGAGGGTGGGACCCACTGAGAGGGGAGTAGGGAGGGGATTGTGATTGAGATGTAACTTGAAGAAATAAAAAGAAATTTAAAAAATATATTATCATAGTCCAAAAAATAAATTAATTAATTAAGTGTTCTCATTGTTCATCAATCAAAGAAAAAATTAAAGTTGCTAAGTTGTGCTTGAAATATCTGTGCTTCATTTCAAATTATAGATTAACAATATTATTCTGCATCTTAGAGGATATTATAGCCTTAGCTTTTAGGATAGATTCCAAGTGGGGATAGTACATAATGGTTCCCTGGCAAAATTCCAATACACTTTAGATTTTAAATCTAAATCTTTAATTGAATCTCTCTAGTATAAGCAATAATTTGCTATTTCCTTCACTTCCTTATATATGTCTCCATTGTCTTTGGTAATTGTGCTGGTTGGTTTCTGACAACTTGACACAAACTTAAAATATCTTGGAAGGGGGAATCTAAACTAAGAAATGTTAGATAAGATTGGCTTCTAGGTAAGTCTGTAGGGCCTTGATTAATGATTGATGTGGAATAGCCCACCTCAATGGGGAACCATCTCTGGGTCCTGGGGAATATGAAAAATCAGGCTGAGTAAGTCATGTAGAGCAAGCCAGTAAGAAACACTCTTCCATGGTCTCTACTTCAGTTCTTGGTTCAAATGTTTCACCCTTGAGATCCTGTTCAGACTTTGCTTCATAGACTACGATCACATTATATAAACTAAAATAAATCCTTTCCTTCCCAAGTTTTACTTTTTAATCTTTTCTTTTATTAATTAATTTAATCAAGTAACATGTTGATCGCAACCCTCTCCCTGCAACCCATCTGGTCCCACTCTCCCATCCTTCTAGCCTCTTCGCTATCTTCCTCCTTTTTTTCTCCTCAGATGAGGGGAGATGAACCTCATTCATCCACTCTGATTCACCAAATCGCATCAGGACTAAGACCATCCTCTTCCGCTGAGGCCAGATAAGGCAGCCCAGGTAGCATAAAGTGTTGTTGCATGCTTACTACAGCAATAGAAACCATGAAAGACAAATACTATCTGAATTGTGAACTGATTCATTTATCTCATTCAAGCAAATGCAACTTGACCTTTGTTACAGATAGCCAAGGATTCTTCCTTTTACTTTTCATTGTTAAAATTAATATCATAGACTATTATATATGCATCTGTTTCATTGTTCTGTCTTTTTAGTATCTACTTATGTCTCTTACAGTAGACATAAATGATACTTGGAAACTGGAAAGCTATCTGCTATGGTTTGGAAATTAAATATCTGTTTTCCAAAGGGACATGTGCAACACTTTAGTCTATGTGTTGGTGGCACTTGGAAAACTTTGAGAAGTGAGACCTTGTAAGAGGACCTTACATCAGTCAGGGAACTGCTCTCAAGGGGGATGGTGAAATACTTGGGTCTTCCTCTTTATTTTTGCCATTATGTGAGCAATTTTGTTCTTCTACAAACTCCTCAATGATGTCCTGCCTTGATACAGGTTCCAACAAATCATGAACTGTTGCATCCAAAACTATGAGTCAAAATCTATTGTCTAAGTTATTTTAAAAGAAACTTTATCATCTTAACAGTTGTCATATATACACAGAGGACCTCGGAGGGAAGGAGTGTATCTCTGATTCTTTTGTCTGTACTTGGGACTCTTTTCCTCCTAATGGGTTGCTTTATCTAGCCTCAAAATGAGAGCTTTCTCCTTGTTTTGTTTTATCTGTATTGATTGTTAGGCTGTCATCTCTTAGAGGGTTGTTCCCTTCTGAAGAGGTAACAGAGGTAGGTGGTTCTGGGGAGAGGGGAGGTAGGTGGGCTAAGAAGAGTGGAGCAAGGAGAGAAGAATCTATTTTCAACAAAAAATAAGAATAAAGTAAAATAAGAGAATTTTTACCACAGGGACAGAAACAACACTATCAAGGCCAATCCACGAAGAAGAAATCTTAGACCGACCGTCATTTCACTTATTGTTGTTCTACCTCATGCAGGGAAGTAACTGGATATTCTGCAGTGAACAATGAGTAGAAGGAATGTTATTTTCAACATTTTTTATAATGTCAAAGGCATTTCAAGTCTTACAATTCTATATTTCAGAATATAATTCAATTCATGTCGTAAGATTAATGTCATATTGCTATTTATATGTTTGTATCATTGTTTAAAACATTTCAATATTTTTATGAATAATAGCATTTAATTTGTAATTTGGGCAAAAATTTCTTATTATTTTAAAATCTCATTTGTAAATTTAGTGGAGATCTTTAGCATCACAAATCGATGTGTGATTCTGTCTGAGAATATGAGAACAAATGTCTACTCATAATAAATGGCCATGAGATCCAATGACAACAACATGAGTGACAACCCGTGGGAGCCACATCTCTGGAACACCCTTCCTAAGCTTCAGGTAGTTCTACCAGGAGACTGCTTTCAACTAACAACTGTGCAATCTTGGGGAAAAGTCTTGCCAATCTTGTAACATTACAAGTTTCCTAAAGTTGCAAATTTTCTTAATTTCTCAGATCTTATAAGTGCTTCTTCCCCATTCATGAGGAAGTTGGAGCTGATAGCTATACAACACAAGCTAGCTGTACAATACATATAACCACATGACCGGGGACAATTTGAGGTCCATCTGGAAAGTCAGTGTGACAGCAACTGCCTTGACTAAAGTGCAGCAGTATGGTCAGTTGACAGAGGAGGTCAATAAGAGGATAAAGCCCACCCTCACTTCTCTATAAGTGCATCAGGGTTATTCCTTATATTGAAACAAAGAACATAAGAGGATAAAGCCCACCCTCACTTCTCTATAAGTGCATAAGGGTTATTCCTTATATTGAAACAAAGAACATAAGAGGATAAAGCCCACCCCTCACTTAAAAAGCATGTCATGTAAAATTTTCTTGTTCATTCTTTAAAGCACATACAGACTAGTATGAATTGGCTTTGTAGAGAAAGCTATTAAAGTTGTTAATACTTCTAATTACCTGAAGGTGAGATTGACAAGATAAGTAGAGGTCTGAACAAGTAAATTCCTGTTGGGCTTTTGCTAAGAATAAATGAACTTGACTAAATATGAGATATCATTAAATAATGGCAACATAAACCTCAGAGGATGAATTATTAATTAATAATTTAGTTAGAAAAAACATCTATGACATGACTTGAACAATACATAATACATATTTGGATTTGACAAAAGTGGAAAGCAAGAATAAAACTCACAATGCACATCACTCAGTCTGGAAGATAATAGTTACCTAATATAAAAAAATAGTATATATGGAGAAAATTAGGATATATAAGAAGCCAACATTCTTTGGAGTCTCTATCTGCACTGACAATTAAACAACATAATATTGACAGAAAAATAGAACAACTTTATTTTTATATATACAGATAAAATGAAAACCTAAGATATGATTTTAATTTTTTGTTTAATTACCATGTGTATAAATGTTTGTTTGCATGTACGTATATGTACCATTTCTGTGCAGTAGCCTCAGAGGCCAGAAGAGGGTTTCATGTCCTTGGGAGCTGGAGTTAGAAACCATTGTGAGCCATCATATGGGTGCTGGGAATCAAGCACAAGTCCTCTGGAAGACCACTAGTGCTCTTAATTACTGACCTATCATTCCAGCCCTACAAAGACAGTAATGCCTACATGCCCTTATTCAAAGTCATAGTTGTTCAAAAGTTACTAGTAATATACAGAGAGGTTAAAACATAAAAGTATTTTTATGAAACTGTATTGATTTATATTTCTCTCAGCCTAGACACATCATCTCTGCTAACAAAATTGTCCATTTTTTTCCTCACAGAGGAAAGGTATATTTCCAGAGGAAACATATCTCTCACTGTCAGGCAGATAAAGTTAGTCATATCCTTGTCTTCCATCTGCCATTTTTCAAATGCTTTCATTCTAATTAATCCTCTGGCTGAGTGACATACTAGAGCTACATAGCCTTTTCCTCTTCAAGAATTTTCTGAGATATAGGAAATGAGCATGTTGATTGGAAAAGATAACTAGGTGTGTTTTTATTACAGTAAATACTCTAGGAGTAGGTCAGACTTGTTATGACATGTAATTGACTTGAGGTACCAATAAAATGTCTAATAGAGATTCCTAGTGAAGAGCTGAATGAGTTTATCATCAAATCCCAGATCAGATATCATAAAAAGAAACAATAATTAACATATATACTCTTTATTTTTCTCCTTGGGTTTTAAAATTTATTTATTGGTATTATTATTGCTTTTGTGTATATGTGAGTGTGGGCATTTGTGTCATAGTGTACATGTGGAGATCAGAGGAAAATTCTCATGACTTGGTTTTTTCCTTCCATAAGAGGTCCTGGGAAGTCAAACTCAGGTCTTCAGGGTTGTGCATTAAAAACCTTTACTGGCTAAGCCATCTCACCTAACCAGAGTGAAGTGAGCTCTCTGTTTTTCTGGTTATTAGTTCTGATACCATTGTCCATTTTTCATACACCTATTTCCTTTATGCTTTTGCAGCGTCTTTTGTGTATGTATGTTTTGTGTTTTTTTTATTGATTTATTTAATCACTTTAACTTAATTGCAGACCCTTCCCTTCTCTCCTCCCAGTCCCACCTTCACATCATGCTCTCCCCATTCCACCTCCACTTCTCTGAGGAAAGAACTCACCCAAGCACATCAAGTCGCAGCAGGACTAAGCATTTCCTCTCCCACTGAAACCAGAAAACGCAGCCCAGCTACGGAAAATTGATCCAAAGGCAGGCAACAGAGTCAGAGACAGACCCTGAACCAATGTTAGGGGACCCTCATGAAGAACAAGCTGTACATGTGTTACATATGTGTAGGGGGCTTGGTTCCCACCCATGCATGCTCTTTGGGAGGTGGTTCAGTCTCTGTGAGCCTAAGTTAGTTCCCTCTGTAGGTATTCTTGTGGTGTCCTTGACCCCTCAGGCTCCCTTAACCCTTCCTCCCACTCTTCCACAAGACTCTCCAAGCTCCACCTATCGTTTGGCTGTGGGTCTCTGCGTCTGTTTCCATCAGCTGCTAAATGAAGCCTCTCAGAAGACAGTTATGTTAGTTCTTATTGGAATCAAAGGATATTTGCTTACAGAAAATATATACATTAAAACCTGTAAATACATTAGGGCTAGGGAAAGAACGTAGCCTATCAGGTGTGTGAAACCAGCCTGACTTCATTTTAAGATCAGGAGCCATTTTGAGACTCTAAGTAAGTTTCTGATTACTGTAAAGCTGAAGTTTCTGTTTCTCAGAATTGGACTACCCCCTACACTTGTACTACATATTCCAGGAGGGCTTCCTTAACTGCTGGCAAAATCCCTCCTCATGTTGTTTTTCCCTATATAAAGGGTATGGGAAACTGGCTCAGGGCTGTTTTCTTGGGGAGATAGCAACAACACTGACTCTGCTGTGCACAGAATAAAGCTTGCTCTGACTTACCATAATTTGTGGTTGGCAGCCTTTATCCTCACTTGGTAGGATTAACAGTGCTTGCCTCAGATGCTGCTTAGTGTTGTCAGTTTGACACAAACTAGAATCATGGGAGAAGTGTGTCTTTAGTGAATAACTGTCTAGACCAGGTTAGACTGTGGGCATGTCTGTTGGAGATTATCTCAATTATTAATTGGTATAGGAAAACCCAGCACATTATGAGTGACATCATTTCCTGATCTGGGATCCTTAATTATGTGAAAACAGAGGAAGCTAACTGAGACAAAAGCATGTATGCATTTCTGTGTTTGCTTCCTGTTGGATTTGACTAGGTATTTGAAGTTCCTCCTACCCTGACTTCTTCAAAACAATAGCATGCAACCTGGAATTTTGAACTAAAATAAACCCATGCTACACTAAATTGTCTTTGAGTATTTTATTACAGAACTGAGATGGAACTAGAATGCCATGCCATCCTGAGGTGCTGAGTTTATCCTCCCAAATACATGCAAAATGCTATCCAAGGTGGCATGACCTTATATCCCAGAGCTAGAATTATTTGGTAAATTGGAACCACAGAGAAATTTTGCTTCAAACAAACAAACAAAGAAATTAGATATTTCCTTAACGTGATATTGACCACTGGTCCCCACACAGTCATGTAAATTCACACACACACACACACACACACACACACACGGAGAGAGAAAGAGAGACATAACACACAAAGAGAAAGTATAATATAATTAAAAATAATCATGTTGGGCAATTCAGTTATTTAATCTACTTTCACTGGTGCAAGTAAAAATATACAAAGTGACTACCCATGATAAACAATTAATCTTCACATAACTATTTAGCAGACAATTTTATTTCATGAAAGCTTTCTTTAGTGCACGTACACCATATGTTACTTGCTTCATTCCTTACTGTTGTAATGAAAATAAATTTACATAGAACCTGGGCATGATCTATCTTTACATCTTCAAGAATGAAGGATGAAATTTAAAAGTTCTATCAGTTTGTGCTAAGCTAAGCACTTAATGACTTTCTTTTTCAGCAAGAATTTCTTTTTGATCCAGTCAGTATTCCTCTCTATTCTCTTCGACTGGAATAAGTCTCCATCAGGGATGGAAATCAATCCTCCCAATAAAGAATAATGCTCACTTGAAGCTTAGTAGTCACTAACCTTTATCCAAATGGTCAAGAAGTATAGAGTTGCCCACCAGTGGCTTATTTTCACTATTTATAGTATAGAACTATTGTTAGTCAATGAGGTTCCAGGCTGTGGCTTTATTTCCCAACCTCTCTTTACCTCTTTAGGATCATGGTACAAAAGACTGTGAGATCTCTTCAAAGTGTATTGAACCTTCACTTTTGTTGCTCACTCATTGTGTCTTTCCTGTATGATTACTGGGTACTAAGCTCTTTACATGTAGGACCTCCAGACTGACTATGACACAGATTCCATCATCTCACTCCTGGACAGGTAATTTTAAGCCATGGCTTCTAGACAGTTCAGTTTATTAAAATGAGTCCCATTGTAGGGATATCCTGAATGCCAACCATTGAAAAAACTGTAGTCTGACTTAACGAATCAGTTTGAAATGTCAGTTTTTCTTTAAAAGAATAAGAGTAGAGAAAGGCATATCATCAGGGGCTTCCCATTCTATTAATTGTTAAAAGATGCTTCCACTACTAGAAACCCTAAGCTTTCCCTAGATGTGTGCAATAAATTAAAATCCCTTTTAAATATAAGAACCTGGAGACCAATGAGACTACTATTTGCTGAGAGTTACAGAACTATTGTCAGGGCTAGATTATTGTTTCTAGAGTTATACAACTTTAGACAGTCCCCAAAGAAGCCCATAATATATTAGCCAGAGGTAACCATGCATATTTATTTCAATTTCTATGGAAAACTTACTGTGTCTGAAAGAGATAAGTAAAAGTAATTGTAAAATAGCCATTTTCCCACAAATGCAAATTTTTAGGCAACATCTCAACATAGAAATGATGACTATCAAAAATAAAAGCCAATATATCATTTATCACTAAAATAATGTGTTTCTGTAAGATTCATCCATGCCTGCAATTTTGTTGTTATGTGTATTTGCTCGCTTCGACTTTCAAAAGATTAGGAAAGATCAATCCCATTTGTATTGCAGTACACGCACATATCAATAAAAGAGGCTCCCTGGAGGCATTATAAAAGTTAGTGGAGATTGAAAAACCCTCTCAGAAATACAGATAAAATCCTATGGGGTCACCTGCATTGTCACAGAGAATATAAATTTATTTGAATGCCCTGAATCTGAGAACACTTGTGAAATGGGTGACAAGAATATAAATTTAGCACCAAAGAGCTGAATCGATCACTAAAATGGGTAATCCGGGCCTGATTTTCTCTGAAACCCAGTCTTAGATTTGTGAAGGGTGAGTACAATTAAGAGTGGCATTACTTAGTTTTTTTTTCAATACTTTATTTTTTTTTCTTCTTCTTCAAGTTACATCTCAGTAACAAACCCTTCCCTATTTCCCCTTCCTATGCCGCCCTTCCACCCTCTTCCCCCCAGAAGTTTCCCCTTTCAGTCCAACAGATGGTTCCTTCTCTTATAACAGTAAATACTATACAAAACAACAGATATAAATATGCCACATTTATGAGAGTTAAATGGCCCAGTATACCTTCCCAATGTCCAGTTTATACATATTTGGCCCCTGACTTTAACATTCTACTATCTAACCAACTCCATGAGTTTAAAGGTCTATATGTGACTCAACATTCATACTAACTTGCAACACAATTTTAAGAGTATCTTCTTAGATCTATAACACCCTCTTGATTCCTAAACAGTTCAAAATTTAACTATGAGACTCTAGCTGTCTATTCTTCAACCACCTCAGAGACCTGAGAGGGATAAATATATTTGCTTATATAGGAAGTGCAGGGCCTGCAGCTTCCAAAACTAAGAAAGAACATACCAATGTCTGCCTGGACAGTTCCCATTTTCTCTCCATACATTCCAGCATCAGTCTTCAGCCATTGGGTCCTGTTTCTCTGACAGACATTTGTTGTAGAGCAGGGATTATGAAGGACTTACCTACCCTGTCTTGGCAGAGTTAGGCTGTCGACTTCCCTGCTACCAAGTTTTGTCCTTTTTGGACAGCAGTCTGTCTGCAGTTGGTGCAAGGGGTTTTTTCATGCCAAGAGAAAGGCTTGCCACTAATTCAACCATCTTACAGTGGAGGTTCTTCGATGCTTATCTTCTACTTGGAGTAGAATAGGGGGTGCTGTCAGGCGCTGATATGTCTCAATATCAAAAAAAATCTTGATTTAAGATAACATCTTTGAATGCCATATTCTGCAGATCTCTAGGGGTTTTTGAAGATGCCCTATCCATCTCTTGTATTTAGATAAGCAAATGTTGCTTGTCTCTTAGCAACTTGATTACTGGGTAGTTTAGAGAATATCTGTGATAGACTGTCATAGTAGCTAACAAAGTGACATGTTTGCATGACTAGGAGTTTGTTTTAACTATCCTAGACCGTTTTAGACGGTTGGTATCAAGGCATTACTTAGTTTTAAGGAGATAGTGAAACTCATTTTGCTGCACAATCAGTGCAGACATGGATTCATTAAAAATGTGTATCTGTAACTAAGCTATTCCTATCACACTAGCAGGTAACAAAAAAGGAAAGAGGTAAAGATGAGGACAAGGAAAAAAAAAACGCCAAAAGAACTTTCTTTTAAAAAAATAGTCTGTATGTTACTTTCCACTAAAGCCATATTTCACATTCCTCACATTAAATTGTTTGTTCCAAACACTTAGGAAATTCAAGAGGCTTAGGAGTTCAGTCTAAGGTCTTCCTATTACTCCTTTCAGGAAATTATAACATTTTTAGCAACCAGGAATATATCCATAGAAATAAACACTACCTACATGTATACTTACCTCTTAGTTTTTGCAGTTCCTAGCAAAGTAGAAAATTAATTCCTACAATTTTCCTCTGACTTCAGCATATGCATTATAGCATCTGTACGCACATGAATACACATTTAAAACATGTAAACCATACATCTCAAATGAGAACAAAACATAATGTATAAAGTTTAACAGTTTAGAATATTTATTATTATAATTGTGCTGGTTATATGGTTACTTTTTTTGTGTGTTAAAGTACATATACAAAGAGAGAGAAAAGATAGGGAGTTGCAGCCAAATGGATGGAACTAGAGAAGATCCTCCTGAGTGAGCTAACCCAGACTCAGAAGGATGCACATGGCATCTATTCACTTATAGTAGGATTTTAGCTACATAGTACAGGATATCTATACTGCAACCAACACACCAAAGGGAACATGGACATAGACTTTTTTTTGTTGTTTGTTTGTTTGATGGTTTTTTAGTTTTCTCTGTTTGGCAATGAGACACTTTTCACTGGTGGTACTGCCTTGTAGGCCCCCAGTGTATGAAGAGGCTCTTGGCCCTCATATGACTTCTGAACTGGGGCGAGGGACTGTTTCGTAGGGACACTCCACTCCAGAGCAGTGGGATGGAAGGGTTAGGGGCTAGAGGGTGGGAGGACAGGGCTGGGAAGGGGGGAAAGAGGACAATATGATGGAGATGTAACCTGAAGCAACAAATAAATAAATTTATTTATTAAAAAAAGATAGGGAGATGTTTTAAGGGAAAATGAGTTCTTTAATGACAATGTGTCTAATATAGCAATAGAATAGAATAAAATGTCATTCAAATAATACCATTTTTATCTTAGACCAACACAGTGGATAACAGTTCTTTAAATACACACACACACACACACACACACACACACACACACACACACACACACACACACACACACACACACCGTTCTTGTTTGAGCTACATCCCAGGAGGCGGTTAATTTGATACCTTCGTCACTCTAATTTATTCCTCTCTTACTCATGTTACAGCTTGTAAAAGGGCTGCCAATAATTAAAAGTGTATACATCTTTTGTCCCTCTTTTATTGCAAACCAGGAGTAGACTAAGTTGGTGTCAAAACTATAAAATATAAGTATAGATTTTAATATTAATATATATTAATGTATGAGAATATAGTGGAATTTAATGAGCAATAATGACTAATATTTAATAGCCTCTAGTTCCTAGTTGAAACACAAAAGTTTTTAAATTACTTAAGCCATCTTACTATATGATGAGGACACCATTAGGCAGAAAAACAAAGAGATGATGTACTGCAGTTAGTTGGAGAGCCAAGACTAATTCTTCAAATCTCATCTAATCTCATTTTTCTTATACTGTACTTGTTGATTACATTCATCTATAGTCTCAGAACAGTCGTCTTCCTATACCATGATGCTGTTAGTGTACTAATTTGACAAGACTTAGAATAGTTCTTTAATTTGCATCAGGTTACACAGATGGTACTTATTTGGTTGTTCTCACTTGGAAAATCTTCTGAGATATTCTTTTATTATTAAAAAGAATTAATATAAGCATTTTGTGAAGGTTTTTTAATATACTTATCTCACCTGAGTTCCACAATCAGTTTGAATTATCTCCAGCTTTATAACATTGAGGAAGAAAATGTTTTTTCTCTGTTCTCCTAGAAGTGTTCATTTAAGAGTTGGCAAATTAAACCGACGAAGGGCAGATTAACAGGTGAAAAGACCAATCATTCATATTAATATTTATATTCATGAAAGTTCATAGGAAAGAAGTAAAGCTACAACTTACCTGAATTCAGGATTTCAGTAGTCAGCCTTAACTGTGAACTTGACACAACCTTTAGTCACTTTGAAGGAGAGTCTCAGTGAAGTGTTATCTACACTGAGTTGCATTTGAGAACGTTTGTAGAAGTTGTCTTAATTAAACTAATAGATAAAGAAAAGTTCAGACCTCCATGGTGGCATTTTTTGTGGTTTAGGGATCTGGATTGTATTAGAGTAGAGAAAGCTAGCAGGGCACTAAATATGCCTGCAATTATTTCTTTCTGCTGTTCACTGTGGATGGAGGTGACTAGCCACTTGAAGTTTCTGCCTCCTTGATTTTCCTTATATCTGGGACTATGACTGGAATTTTGAGCTAAAATAAACCCTTTCTCTCCTAAGTTTCCTTTCTTCAAAGTATTTTATCACAGCAATGAAATGATGCTAGGACAGGTATTTATAGACCATTTTTAATAAAGAGAGATGGTTTGAGCTTCAAAGGATTATAAATTGTGAGGAAGTAAGGAGAACTGTGGAAAGTTAAGGACTATTTTTAAAAAGTCAATGGATGCAAGCTCAGCTTGATGTCTCTTCATCTTTGATGACACGAGTTATTTTACTATAGCTTGTGTTGGGAGTACACCCTGCTCTACAGGAAATTTATTATCTCTATTTAGAAAAGTATGACAAGATCAGAAAACCTTTGCTACATCTACTGACCCTTGGTCACTTGCAGCTCAAATTAGTCCTTCTGCTAAAGTAGCATACTTTGGGGTGAATGTCATAGACTTCTTAAACATAATATGTAACATAAAATGTTAGCAATTTAAATATATAAAGTCCATGATATATTTACTGTGTAGATCCTGTGGTGCTTAATTATCAGAGATATAACACAGTTCTTTCCAAATACCTGTTTATACCATATGTTCACAATGTGCTGCCAGAACATCACTTTCCATACAAAGTTTACCTGCACCAGTAAAAATGGAGGTGGGAATTCTCTCCAGCTAGCTGTACTCCTTTAAGAGTTGTACTTTGAAATTTCATTTTCTATTTTAAAATACATTAATATATAGTCACACAAAACGATACAAATTTGGTTTTTAAAAAGTACAACTAGAAGGCCTTACTTCCCAGGAGCATCCAGCTCCATCCTTTGGTCTCCCTGAACTCCAGCATGTAGGGTAGATCTCCCCTTCCCTCCCTGACTACCATCGCCCCACCCTGCCCAACGCCCTGAGAACCTCCAAGCTTTTGATTTAGCAGGCTATTTAGTTGTGGTAGTCAGAAAACAGCAACATGCCAGAAGGAAAGGGGAGACTTCAGAGAATGACAAAGCCAGGAAAAGCATGTCCAGAATTCTGCCAGCCCTCAGACAAATAGAGAAAGAAAAGCAGAATAGGAAAACTTACATTTTTCTCCATAAATCAGAAAACTGGACAGACTCTCTATTGCTACATGGTGGAAGCCGAGAAGTATTTTCACAAAGGGAATGACTTCTGGAAGACTAAGTACACTATCTTATTAAGTGCTATTTATTCTTCCTTGTCCCTTAGCATGCCTCAGGCAAAAACAGTTTTGGATATCAGGGAGTTGGATTCCTGTCCAGATGATGGAAAGATTCACCAGATTGACATGTTTTTCCTGTTTTGTTTTGTTATAATTTTGGTCCTACTAAAACCTACAGCCTTGGATGGGTTACATCTAGTTGAATCATTGGCCAATGAGGTCCCTTAGATGATATCAAATATCACAGGCTATTGTTGAAGCTATTGATTACTCCCCATAGCCTGATTGGAAGGCCCTATTGATGAAGACACAACTTGCTTGTGATATCAACCATGGGAAAATCAAACTGTTGACTGACTTGGGTAATTGCCCTTAGCATATCCACACAATTCCCTGTCATTGTTCATCCTGGTTGGTCCTCCCTCTCACTCTTAGACAGCTGATTTACACAGATTGCATCATGAGGGCATATTAAATCTTTTGAATAACAATCAGATTTGGTCAGCAAAAACAACCAGATCATTGAAGGACATAAATAATAAGTATTTGTGATATTTATTCCCCATGCTTCCTTCCCATTAGCATGGCCTGATCTCTTCATGCTTTGCAATCTGGTCTCTTACTGTGACTACTGTTTTACATGGGGCAAGCATTTGAACTTTTTTTTTTTCTTTTACAGATACTGGTCAGAATTAACAGGGTCCACTCTATCAAACTTCATTTATTCTAATTACTTCTTTAAAGGCTCCATGTCAGATTACACTGACAATTGCAGAGGTTTGGGGAGTTAAATCTTTAATGTATGTATCTGGTCTTTGAGCAGGGGTATACAATTCAGCTCCTTAAACTATCCTTCAATGCTGTTTCCATTAATTTCTATGAGTGGTCATTTCATTTCTATGAAAAGTGACCATGCTCTTTTGCAATATCCATAACCCTGTTCCTCAAATTTTAAGTGCTTGCAAATTACCTTGGGTTTTGATATAATTCACTTTACAATTTGTAGTGAATCAGAATGATACAAATAAGAAATCCTGATACTTTGCAAGTCACTGTAATATAGTAATCCTGAGCTAGAAAGCTGTATGCAAGTCTTCAAAACAATTTGGCAAAAAAGTACTCTAATTTAGAATATTATAAAATCTTCATAAATTAAACATTAACATTTTATAGACTTTTCTTCTACAATAGCTCTTTAATATAAAATTAAATTAAATTAATTTGGTCTTTTCTATGACAATCAGTCATCCTCTGAGATTAGGATTCTATGTTTTTCTTAGTAAGTTAAGCTTCTCATCCTTTACATCATACTGCAAAAGAGGAATGCTGCTGTCATCAGTAAATTTAAATATATAAAAATAGATTCTTTATACCCATTGCCTTTGAAAATTAATGAATATTAATAAATGTCAGTTGAATAAATGGATGAATATATGTATATGAATTGATTTGCAGAGTCACTGCAGTTGATATATTTATAACCTAATTAGAAATGAAGATGTATAAGTTCTGATGTTACATCTAGCATTATCATCAAGGGCACCAAGAGTTTTCCTGGGGAGTTTGAATTTGATATTTTAACAAATGAAGCCATTACTGCTTTAGATTGTAGGCATGTCCTTCCTGTGGGAACCTATTTCACTAGGTTGTGTTACTCATACAAAAATGTGATAGAAATTCTGTCTTTTCTAGACAATGGCAATTCAGGAGCAGTATCCTAGTCACACTTTCGTCCAAAGAAGCATGGCCATTTGTACATGATTAAACTTTTGACACACTGCCATTTCACCTGCTATTATTTACTCTTTATATATCTGAAGCAACTACTGCTCCGTGTTATAACTTTTGTAAATTGCATCTTGGTATCACCTTATACTTTTACAATGTTAAAATGAAAAAAAAAAAAACATGGATATTGGTGAACTCATTACTGGCTTAAGCTCTGAGTCAATGAAATAAGTTATGATAAAGAGAAAAAAAATGAGACAGGATAAAAAGACAAGGAAACTGTGGGGACATGAGAAGGTAAGGAAAATTGTCACCCAGGAGTCTATTAAGTTACAGCACAATCAGTGACACATACTATAAGGTATCTCAATATAGCCAGTATATCTTTCACATATACATGTTTTATGATAAAAGAGCAATAAGCCAGATAAGGCATGACTGCATATGGCTATTAGATAAGATCTCCTCATTTCTTTCCTCACATATTTTCTGAGAATGTCAAACAAAACTATTTACTTTGCTTACAGTAAAGATATCTTATCTTCTTGTATCCTAGTGAGCTAGATTTCCACCTAATCAATTATAATTACATCAGATGCCCCTCAGGAACCACCTAGTTTTCTTTTTTAGGTTTCTAAGAAACCCTTTAAAGAAAGCAACATGAAATTCTACCCAATTCCTTATCTATAATTATTGTAAACAACAGCAAGCTAGGACACTGCTGCAGAGCTAGGGAATAAGACTGAGGGATTAGAATTGGCAGGATAGAGAGAGGTGTAAAGACCTGTAGTCATCTTATCTGCTTCTCTAGTACATGTGTTAGCTTTTTATTTTATCTTATTATATTATCATATTATGTTATGCTATTATATTATTATAATTATTGCTTAGAAGTCTGCTTGTATTTTAATTAAAGACAAAAATGGGGTGAATCTGGATGAGTGGGGTAAGGAGGAGGAACTATGAGGAGTAGAAGGAAAAGAAATCATAATCAAGATATAAGAGAAAATGATCAACTTTTAATGAAAGGAATAAAGAAGGGCAAAAGAAATTTCTAAAAAGATCTTTCTTCCCAAAAGTTTTCTAGAATATGACTTACAATAAGGTAAGCAAATATCATATACCCCGAATAAATTATAAATGAATATGTATTGATTTACATAGTACTTTAAAAATAGAAACATGAATTGTAATTACTCTCTGTATAGGCTTCCATGATATTATAGTAACTCTGAAAAATCAATGTAACAAGTAAATTTGTTTTTCTTCATTCATGTTTAAAATCTATATTAGTATATAATCATTGCATAAAGATTAGAGTTTTATAATCACATTTTTACTTCAGCATGTCATGGATTTTGACCATATTCATTTATATCCTGTCCCTTCTTCCACTCTACTACTTTTCCTTCTTATTCCCTGTTACGTGTGTTTTATGTTGGTTACTGTATTGACCTCCAACTCCTTAATTTTCTTCAGAATGTCCTTTTTTTAATGGATGAATGGAAATTATTTTTGTAGAAACACAGCATTTTTTTCTACTCAACTGTTGATGGCACCTAGGGTGATGCCATAAATATTCTATTGTGAGCATTATTACATAGAGATAAACAGGGTTTCTGGGGTGTTAATTCGGATTTCTCTGGCTATATTTACAGTAGAGGTAGATGGATTGAATAGAATTTTCATTTGCAGTTTTTAAAGGTGTACTGGTTTCCATAGTGACATCACTAGTATAAAAATTCATAAAGAAAATTATAAATTAAAAGTGAAAATGAGAGAGAATAGAGAAAAAAAGTGATGATGTAAGGATGAATCAAAATATAGATGGTTTAAAAATAACAACGAAGAATACAATAGGCAGTGATAGATTCAACAGAAGCATATAATGAAATCAAGCAAAGTAAAAAACACATCAAAGCTTCAAGCTATATATATATATATATATATGATTAAATACTATACAAATGATAATAAATAAATATAACATCTGAAATGATTATTTCCTACCGAGATTAAAATAACTTTTCTTGCCTCTTGAGTTGACTTTTGAACTGAACTCTGTTGGTGAAAAATCAACTGCCTTTCTCTCAGGAATTCAAACATTTTAGATTGAATTGTTATAGCTCTTGAATTCACTCAGGTGAGAATGGAATGAGCAATATGCTAGGTGCCTTCTATCTGTCTTCCCTGTGGAGCAGAATTCCTATACACAGGAATGTTCAGTCTTCCTGTAGTGTCCTTGCTCCAGCAAAGGGTAACCCACCAGCATAATGTCTACACTGCCAGCAGTTCAGGCTGCCTCCCTATCAATGACCTAAAGCATTTGAGTATATTTTTATATACTAAGATTGTATTCAGATTTGTTTGAGACAAGACATAGAGGAAATTTACACAGCTATGGCCAGTACCAAGGAAAATCTCAACTGTCTGGAGAAACTTTCATGACATCATTTGCAGATATTTCACAGGTCAAAGCTCCTGTGTTCAATGACTTTTAGATAACTTAAAGTTTATGATGAGAATCCAGTGCCAGGAAGAAATAAGTCATCTCCTGTGCCCAGAAAAGACAAGAAACACTTTACCTCTTCTCCAACTGTTTTTGCTCTCTAATCATTTAACAGTCCTTGCCTTAGCTTAAGATTTTTTTTTTATATTGAGACATGTCAGCTCCTGACAGCACTCCCTATTCTACTCCAAGTAGATGATGAGCATAGAAGAATCTCCAGTTGGAGATGGCTGAATTAGTGGCAAGTCTGTCACTTGGCAAGAAAAATCCCTTGCTTCAACTGTAGACAGAATGCTGTCCAAAAAGGACAAACCTTGGAGGCAGGTAAGTTGACAACCTAGCTCCGTCAAAACAGGGTAGGCAAGTCCTTTATAAATCCTGATTTACAATTAATGTCTTTCAGAGAAATGGGACCAAAAGGCTGAAGATTGATGCTCTATTTTATGGAGAGAAATTGGGAACTGTCCAGGCAGTCAGTTGTCTGTCATTTCTTAGTTTTGGAAGCTCCTGGCCCTTCATTTCCTGTATAATCAGATACATTTAAACTAATCAGTCTCTGATGTGGTTGAAGACTAGATACTTATAATCTCATTGTTAAATTTTGAGTTGTATAGGAATGAAGAGGGTGTTCTGGACCTAAGGAGATGTTTTTAAGGTGGTTATGCAAGTTAGGATGGAAGCAGAGTTGGATATAGAACTTTAAACTCATGGAGATGGATGCATAGTGGAATGTTAAAGTCAGTTGCCAATGCGTATAGACTAGACGTTGGGAACGTATACTAAGCCTTATAACTTTCAAAATTATGGCCTAATTATTTATTTTTTGTTTTGTATTGTATTTGTTGTTATAAGAGAAAGAGCCATTTATTGGACTGAAAGGGGGATCTGTTGGGAGAAAATAGATATACCCTAAACTTAAAAAACAAAAAAAAGGAAGTGGATGAGGAGGTATGTGAGGGGAAAGAGGGTGGGAGGGTGGGACCAGAGGGGGGAGTAGGGAGTGGACTGTGATTGAGATGCAACTTTAAATTAAAAAAAAAAAAATACTCCTTGCCATTTGGTCAGATTCCTCTCTTACAAATCCTCCAACTTCCTGTCTCTGCTAAAGTTAAAGGCATGGGCTAACACTATACATTTCATGTATTTTACCTTAGCTCTAATTTTTTAATTCTTGGAGGTTTATAAAACCAGGTTGAACAGCTGTAACCTTTAATTTATTTACAGTGTTTTAAACCTGTTACCTGCTTTTTTAAATTAATACATTTATTTATTTGTTGCTTCAGGTTACATCTCCAACATATTGTTCTCTTTCTCCCTTCCCAGCCCTGCTCTCCCATCCTCTACCCTATAACCCTTCCATCTTGCTCTTCTGGAGTGGAGTGTCCCTACATAACAGTCCCTCGCCCCAGTTCAGAAGGCATATAGAGTTAGTTGTCTTATAAATTCTAGAGTTACAAGGAACAGGGTGGTGATGGTGCACACCCTTAATCCCATCATTCGAGAAGAATACACCCTTAATCCCAACACACTAGAGACAGAAACAGACAGATCTCAGAGCTCAAGGTCAGTCTGATACAAAACAAGCTCTAAATAGAGAAAAACTTTGATCCAGGGGTGGTGGAGCACATCTTTAATCCCTTCAGTTGGGAACCACATGTTTTTGATCCCAATACTTAGAATGCAGAGACAGGCGCATAGGATTTGGAAGGATTTAAGTTTAAAAGCTACTTACAAAAGGCATGCTCAATGCAAACAAATTGTCCTTTGAGATCTAATATATACACTAAAGGTTTGGTTAGCTCCAAAATAACAAAATAATTTCTTCTTTAATCCAGATTGAAAGATAATACTTTATATATTGTCAAAAAACCAAATTTGCTCCAGGAAAAATATTACCTGACCCCCACCCCCCCGGGAAAAAAAGGTAATTGTCCCAGAGTTAGGATTAGGGCAGGGCTCTGTTCATATCTTTCCAGGAGATTTAAAGCATCCATTCAAGGAATCCAGGGACAACTGGACAACAGAAACCTCAGCAGAAAACAGATTAGACACCAAAGAAGACGAGTGGCCCAGACGATACAGCCTTTCAGACTTCCTCAATAGCTGTTTCCTTAAAAGTCTACAAGCACAACAACTCAAAATCAGTAAGATCATTCAGCTCCACAGACTGCTCCAGCCAGAACTTCAGTAAAGCCCTGAAGATCAGCTTCTGTCTACAACTTCCTAGGACATCTAAATAGCTGAGCACAAAAGGACTGAACATCAAATGATTCTGTTAACATTTTTAACCATTTTTCCACTCTTTTTTGGGCCCCAAACAGGTTTACTATGTCCCAAATCAGCTGGAAGTCATTTTAAGGGAGCGATGTCCCATGCCAAAAAGGTGGGGAGGGTGTTCCCCCCCTTTGGTTATTTGATGGATAATAGAAAATTTTGTTATTTAGGGGAAGAGACTACAAGCTGTTAAATGGGTTTTGGAGGTTAGACCCAGGGTCTTCTCTCTTTTTCTTTTCTGTATCCTTCTTTCTCTCCTATGTAGGAGTGAACAGACTTGAGAAAAATGGGACATAGGCATAGTATAGGAAAGATCAAGAAAAAAGGACAGATTATTGAATATGCCCTTATACCTTTGTATATTGATACAAAATTAATATTATATTTGGCTAAATTGGTATTGATCATTGTATATTAATGCAAAATTAAGATTGTATTGGGCTACATTGTTATTGATCTTTGTATATTGATACAAAATTAAGATTATATTTGGCCACAATGTTATTGACCCTTGTATATTGATGCAAAATTAAGATTGTATTGGGCTACATAGGTATTGATCTTTGTATATTGATACAAAATTAAGATTATATTTGGCCACATTGGTATTGATCTTTGTATGTTGATAAAAAATTAAGGGTAACGCTTCTTAAAGGTATTGTACCTAGTAATGCTTAAAAATTAAATGTGAAGTTTTGGCCTTTTGATACCAACCATTATAAACTGTTTAGGATAATTAAGAAATGCAAACTCATAGTCATGCAAGCGTGTCATTTTGTTAGTTACTATGACAGTCTATCATAGTTATTTTCTAAGCTACTCAGAAATCAAGTTGTTAAGAGACAAGCAACATTTGCTTATCTAAATATAAGAGATTGATAGGGAGTCTTTAAAAACCTCAAGAGATCTGCAGAATATGGCATTCAAAGATGCTTCCTTAACTTAAGATTTTTTGATATCGAGACATGTCAGCTCCTGACAGCGCCCCTATTCTACTCCAAATAGAAGATGAGCATCGAAGAATCTCCAGTGTGAGATAGTTGAATTAGTGGCAAGCCTATCTCTTGGCAAGAAAAACCCCTTGCTTCAACTGTAGACAGACTGCTGTCCAAAAAGGACAAAACTTGGAAGCAGGTAAGTCGACAGCCTAGCTCTGCCAAGACAGGGTAGATAAGTCCTTCATAATTCCTGCTCTACAATCAATGTCTATCAGAGAAACGGGGCCAAACGGCTGAAGATTGATGCTGTAATATATGGAGAGAAAATGGGAACTGTCCAGGCAGCCACTGGTATGGCATTTTTTAGTTTTGGATGCTGCGAGCCCTGAACTTCCTATATAATCAGATATATTTATCCCTCTCAGGTCTCTGAGGTGGTTGAAGAACAGATAGCTAGAGTCTCATAGTTAAATTTTGACTTGTTTAGGAATCAAGAGTGTGTTCTGGATCTATGAAGATGTTTTTAAAATTGTGATGCAAGTTAGTATGAAAGCTGAGTTAGATATAGACTTTAAACTCATGGAGATGGTTAGATAGTAGAATGTTAAAGTCAGGTGCCAAATACGTATGGACTGGACATTGGGAATGTATGCTAAGCCATATAACTCTCATAATTTTGGCCTACTTATATCTGTTGTTTTGTACTGTATTTATTGTTATAAGAGAAAGAACCATTTGTTGGACTGAAAGGGGGAGCTGTTGGGGGGAAACAGATCTACCTTAAACTAAAAAAAAAAAAAAAAAGGGTAGAGGATGGG
>CAJQZJ010000929.1:833258-855975 GCA_907164525.1 Lophiomys imhausi
TGTGTGTGTGTGTGTGTGTGTGTGTGTGTGTGTGTGTGTGTGTGCGAGCACGCGTGCATGTGTGTGCAGGTGCACATGAGTACAGCATCTGTAGAGGCCAGAAGAGGGCACTGGATCCCATGGAACTAGAATTACAGGAATCTGTGAGCCTCTAAACATGGATGCTGGAATCCAAACTTCAGTCCTTCTCAAGAGCAGTTTGTATTCTTAACCTCTGAGCCATCTCTCCATCCCCTTGGACCATATGTTAAGAAAATACACAGTTACATATATGAGTAAGTCCAATATGTAGGTTCAATCTATAAGTAAGTCATATATATCTTACTTACTCACTTAATGAGGAATGAGTGTAGCTACTTTGCACTGATCTGTTTCAACAAAATGAACTATCCGCAGAAAAGCTGAGTGTGTAATGGAACTTAAATCCTAGCTCAGTTAGGGAGAGTCTTCCTGTCAGAAAAATGCTGTAAGTGTCTTAAAGAAGAAGGTATGCACCAACTCCAATTAACTATGAGTCCAGTGTTGACATTAAAAAAAACCTTATTATTTACTTCTGGAAAAAACAAACAAACAAACAACAACAACAAAAAAATCCTCCAACTTCCACGGTTTCTCTTTTGCTTTCTTTGTGATAAATGTGTTGGATAAAAACTGTCTCTCAAGTCTCTAAGCTTTAATCTTTGTTTATATTAGAATGAGATTCAAGAGTCCAAGACAAGAGGTACTGTAACCTCCTATGGGGCATTTATTTTACTGCAAATTTAGGAGACTACCACTTGGGGACCATTCTCAGGGTTCTTAGTCTCATTAAATATCAGAATTTAAGAGTATATTCATAAGAAAGCTCAGTGGTAATTTTATAACAGTTTGAAAAAATATTGCAGGCAAGCAAGTTATAAATTTGGCAGCTGCCCAGAAGAGAAGATGAAGAGGAATAGAAAAACAAACAAACAAACAAGCAAAAAACCAAATGATGTTTGTAAGCAGTCAACAGCAGACAAACAGCCCCTTGATGGGGCAAAAAAAAAAAAAAAAACTTTAGAGGAAGGGTGAGGAAGTCTAGGAAAGCATTTTCAGGCCTTGACAAGTATCAATAAGTAAGAAATGATATAAAAACAAAGGACAAGCATGTAATTTTCCAATAATTCTAAAAAGCAGGAAGACCTTAGTAGTCTTCATGACTACTGCTCTGTAAGCCACCTTTCCAAGGAGCGAGTTTCTAATAAGAGAAAGTGCCTAATCTTATTAAATGGAATATTATTCTTCCCATCCATTAGGATAGCTCTAGTTGAGTCAGCCTTTCTGATGGATGGTTTCTGTTCAAATGATTGACAGGCCCAGCTATCTAGTAGCTTCAAATTTTAGGTCTCCAGTTAAGACCGAAAGATAGATTCCATTTATTTTAATAATAAGGAATATCTTCTTAATATTAGAGCACTGAAAAAGACAACTGTAGAATTTCATGATTGTTAGGGTTGTCACTCACTCCAGTCAAAGGAGAGTACTTTGGAGTTTGGAGATTGAGTGCCACTGTTGTTTTCTACTCTTTTAGTAGTAAAGTTTGATCATAGATTTTCTAAAGATCAGTTCTCCTCTTCCCCATTGACAGCAAAGCCAGTACTGTGTCTCCTCTCCAGCATCTAATTTAGAAGGCCAGTAGCTCTACCACGTAAGGCTTGGTTTTAATAATGTTTGCCTCAGGAAGTTTTTCTTTTTATATTTTGTTTGTAAACTCAAAAGAGAAGTGGTGAAATTATCATAGTTCCATATCAGTGAACAATATAAGTTAACATAAATTTTAAATCTTCAGGGATCTGGCTTAAATGAAGTTTAAAATTTAGATGATCCAGATGAATGCATGTGTTACAGTTTTCTCTTGCTTAATATCTCATTACTGTAGTCTAACACTATGGTTTCACAATTGTTTCTACTTTCCCTAATGAGAGAAGCAGCTATTGTGAAAATCACTGGTTTGGTTTTCAATGATACCAATAGACAAAAGCTAATTTAAAAAACAAATTAACAGAGTTCTTTTATGATGAGAGTAGCGCATCAGCCTGCCTATGTATGAGAGAAAGTGTCTTAAGTGCTGAGTAAGAATATAGTATGGGTATGCAGTATCTACATGTTAAACTAAAGTAAAATTTTAATAAACATGGGGGAATTATTTGGTTTCGGAACTTAAAGGTTTATTTTAAAGTGTTGTTTCGAACAAGTCTCTACCTATCTATCATCTATCATCTATCCCTATGCATGACCATTAAGAATTGCACTTACTCTGAACACTGAATCTGTGATAGTCAAATAAATAAAACAAGCCAGATTACATCAGGAAAACTGCATCTTAATGATTTCAGTGATGTGAAGGAAAGTGGTTTATGCAATGGACAATGGATGGTCTACTGCTCTGTGTGAATGCTTTTAAGCAGCCTGTGCACAATGTTTGAATTCTTGTCTATTTCAAAGCAAATTATAAGGGATTTAAAA
The DNA here is from genome assembly GCA_907164525.1 of Lophiomys imhausi. Classification (NCBI taxonomy): domain Eukaryota; kingdom Metazoa; phylum Chordata; class Mammalia; order Rodentia; family Muridae; genus Lophiomys; species Lophiomys imhausi. Next base: position 835,746 of record CAJQZJ010000929.1, read on the forward strand.
ACTTTATTTTATGGGATGGCAATAAGGCTCAGTGAATAAGTGCTTGTCTTCCAAACATGAAGACTTAAATTCAGCTCTCTAGTAATCATGTAAAAATCTAGTGACAACAGTATGTATGTATCATCCCAGAGCTGGGAAGGCTGAGACAGGAGGACACCTAAGGTCAACCTCTGGCCTCCATATGGTCTCATATCTACATATACATGCATATGTAACTACATACATAGATTCATACAGGCACAAACACAACACAAAACCTTCACTGAATTTTTACTCATAGTGTGCTATATGTTCTTATATTCAACTATGTTTTACAAAGGAACCTGTATCCAATACTGAGTTTAGGCAGACTTACAATAACTATGTTGTAAAATTACTTAGAAAACTAGGGCTGAAAACAGCTTAAAGGAGGTCTGAACAGCTTTTGTTTAGACTTATATTGAAATCAGGCTATTCCATTTAAAACTTTTCCCCATATTCTACAAAATAGTAGGTTTTCAGGCCATGCACTCCCATATAAGGCTCTGTTTTACCAGTAACATGTGACTGCATTCTGAATTTCATGCAGAGGCAGGAGGACTCTGCATCTTGTTGTGTCTGTTAACAATACTGAACTTGTAATTTGTTACTCACAAGGCACAAAATACTCTTAACTGATTCTTAAGAGTAAAATGGATACTGTTCTATATATTTATCAAAGTATTCTGGGACCATATTATTATTTGGGTCTATTAAAATCTTATCATAAAAACCAGACCCAATGAAGGGTGCTGCAATATGCAGTATTTGTCTTAGGTTTAGATGAAAAATAGACTATATGGATTGAAAATTAGAGGGAAAAATTCAATACATCATAAATTTGCACTATGACACATGTGCACAGATGAAGAAAATAGGCAACAATGAAATGTGTGGACATAAGTTAGCAGAACTTATAATTAATTTTATCTCATTGGTACCTTATTTTCTGGGATCTTTTAAAGGTAACATACCAATAACTTCAAGAATTAACTCATCAACATAACGGGCATCAGGAATGCTTACTTCTCTTAAAAGCTCACATTTTCTGAAACATTTTGTAGTTGTAAAAATCGGATTTTAGCCATAAAGTACAGGATAACTATACTACAACGAATGGACCAAAGGGAACATGAACATAGACTTTTTTTTTCCTGTCAGTGAGACACTTTGCCCTAGTGGTGCTGCCTTGTATGGCCCCAGTGTATGAGGAGGCTCTTGGCCCTCATATGACTGCTGAACTGGGGCAAGGGACTGTTATGTAGGGACACTACACTCCAGAAAAGTGGGATGGAAGGGATAGGGGGTACAGGGTGGGAGGGCGGGACTGGGAGGGGTGGAAAGAGGACACTGTGATGGAGATGTAACCTGAAGTAATACACAAATTAGTTAATTAAAAAAATAAAAGGAACTTTTTCCCCAATTAAAAAAAAAATAAGCCGGATGTCAGCACTGCAGAGAATTCTTAGGCTTGGAAGCATAAATGTATTTCTAAAAGTATTCCCAGTGAGATGTACCTGTCACTTTAATTTTCTCATAAATAACTCCATGAACATAGCTCCCTTAGGTGTGATCTGAATGTACCTTTAATGCAGAGAGTGGATGGCCTTTAAAGTTACAGAATTAACTTGTTTTCTATTTATTCTTTTGTACATTTCTTTGAAATTTACTTGGCCTTATCTTCATGAGTTTATTATTCTAGATCAATATTGTTACATATAAATTTAATGCAGTTTTACAAACTTGTACATTTCAAGTTATAATATGAAAAAAAGTTCAAAGAAACACGAAAAATTACTTTAAGTAACTTAGTCAAACATTTAGCTAAAATTATTCTTTTGTTTTCAATCTTTAAATGAAAAAATTGATGGCAGTTTACATTACATTTAATATAAATATATATTTTAACTCATAGTTTATCGTATTTCAGTGCTGGATTTCAAATGGCCAGTACCTATTGGGTATTATGAGATATCTAGCAGGTCTCCTGTGTCAAAATAGGTGCATATGGACAGTGGTTCTCAGCCTGCAGGTCATGAGCCCTTTGTAGATTGAATGACCCTTTCATAGGAGTCACATATCAGATATATTGCATATCAGACATTTACATTACGATTCATAACAGTTTATATCTACGAAGTAGCCACAAAAATAATTTTGTGATGGGTCACTATGACATAGTGTAGTAAAGGGTTGTAACATTAGGAAAGCTGAGAATATTTGATATAGAATATGTAGCTATTCTTGCTATGTACCAACTCACAAATCAGTATCAAATCTGTTCTCAGAAAAGTAATTTTTAAATCATGTTTAAAATGTTATCATTTAACAAGTTAATATATGTATATGATATATTCTGGTCATATTTAAACCTCAAGCCACTCTTAGTCTTCCATTCCTAGTAGCCCCTTAAACCTTCTTCCTTCCAAGTCTACATTATCCTTTTTTTTGTTGTTGTTGTTTAGTTTGATTTGTTACTCCTGAGTTTAACCAGCACTACTCCTGGGCTCATAGGAGTAAAGCTGACACTTGTTTGTAAGTAACTCACCAGTGAACTCCATTCCTGCCACTGGGATAAATGAACAACCATCTACGATTAGTAGTTCCCCTGCACAGAACTGGAGCCCATTAGCCACTCTCTACTTATGATTAAGTATTTACTGCCTCAGTCATTTATAAATCCTATACAGGAAACAGCCACTGTTGTGAGCTCTTTATTGCCATGGTCATTTTATAACCATAAAAAAGTTTCTCATGACTCTTCATATATTTAATTTCTTACAGTCTTTCTTCCTCCTCTTCTGTGGTATGATGCTCCCTGAACAGTGAAGAAGAGGGTGATCTGGGTTAGCACCAACTAGCACTTGCTCTCAACACCTTAACCAGTCATGAGTTTCTGCGTTAACCACTATTCACTGCAAAGAGACACCCCCGTAGCAAGGAGACACCTTTCACTGGCAGTACTGCCTCATAGAGCCCCGGTGTATGAAGAGGCCCTCAGCCCTCATATGACTCCTGATCTGTGGTGAGAGACTGGTATGCAGGGACACTCCACCCCAGAGGATCAAGATGGAAGGGTCAGGGAGTAGAGAATGGGAGGGTGGGCCTGGGAAGCAGGAAAAGAGGACAATATGTCAAGTATGTAACCTGTAGCAACAAACAAATAAATTTACTAATTAAAAAAAAAAAGCAGGTAACAACGTTAATACACTGTAAATAAATTAAAGGACACAGCCATTCAACCTGGTTTTATGAACCTCCAAGTGTCGAAAAAACGTAGAGCTAAGGTAAAATACAGGAGAAATGTGGTGTTAACCCATGCCTTTAACTTCAGCAGAGATGGGAGGAGCACCAAAGTGTTAGTGGACTTATAAATTCTAGAGTTACACGGAAAAGGGTGGTGAGGGTACACACCCTTAATCCCATCATTCAAGAAGAGTACACCCTTAACCCCAACACACTAGAGACAGAAACAGGCAGATCTCAGAGCTCAAGGTCAGCCTGATACAAAACAAACTCTAAATAAAGAAAAACTTTGATCCAGGAGTGGTGGAACACATCTTTAATCCCCTTAGATGGGAACCACAGGTCTTGGATCCCAATATTTAGAATGCAGAGACACACACATAGGATTTGGAAGGACCTAAGTTTAAAAGCTACTTACAAAAGGCCCACACAACACAAACAAATTGTCCTTCGAGACCTCAAAATATATACACTAAAGCTGGTTTAGCTCCAAAATAACGAAATAATTTCTTCTTTAAACCAGATTGAAAGATAACACTTTATATATTGTCAAAAACCAAATTTGCTTCAGGAGAAATATTACCTACCCCCCCCCAAAAAAAAAAAGAGGGCGATTGTCCCTGAGTGAGGAATAGGGCAGGGCTCTGTTCTTATCATTCCAGGAGAATCAAAGCATCCATTCAAGGAACCCAGGGACAACTGGACAACGGAAACCTCAGCAGAAATCAGAATCAGACACCAAAAGAAGACGAGTGACCCAGATGATTCAGCCTGACAGACTCCCTCAATAGATGTCTCCATCAAAAGCCTACAACCACAACAACTCAATATCGCTAAGACCGTTCAGCTCTACACAATGCCCCAGCCAGAACCTCAGTAAAGCCTGTAAGTTCAGCTTCTGCCTACAAACTCCTTAGGTCATCTAAACAGCTGAGAACAGAAGGACTGAACATAAAAGGATTGTATAAACATTTTTAACCATTTTTCCATTTTGGTTTGAGACACTTTCTTAATCAAGGCAGAGACCAACACTAATATGCATATGAATATTTATGAGGCAGTTGACTAAATGCCTATTTAGCAAAACAAAAGTACTAGGTTTATCTCTAGTGCCTTTGACTCTACAACCATGAGGAGTTGACAAGGTCCACAGTTCTGAATGTCAGATCCCTCGGGTCCAATCAGAAATCAGTACATTTAAAATTTTCAGGCCTTACAGAAGTCCTTCAGTTTCATAAGATCACATTTATTGATTGTTGGTCTTAGAGCCTGAGCTATTGGTGTAGTTCCAGGCTTTCCCCACTTTCTCTTCTATTATATTTAGTGTGTCCAGTTGTATATATAGATCTTTGATCCACATGGACTTGAGTTTTGTGCAGGGTGATAAATATGAGTCTATTTGCATTCTTCTACATGTTGACATCCAGTTAGACCAAGCACCACATGTTGAAGATACTTTCCTTTTTCCATTGTACTGTTTTGGCTTCTTTGTCAAAAAACCTCATGACCGTAGGTGTGTGGGTTTACTTCTGGGTCTTTGATTCAATTCCCTTAACCACTGGTCTGTTTCTATGCCAGTGCCATTTCCTTTTTATTACTATTGCTCTATAGTATGGATAATCATCCTACAACCCACAGACCCAAAGAGACAGGAACCTATCATAACTATCCTATGAGAAACTCCACTCAGCAGTGGATCAAAACAGATGCTGAGACACACAGCCAAACATTAGGTATAGTTCTGAGAATCATGTATAAGAGAGGAATACTGAGATCTGGAGGGGACAAGAGCTCCACACTGAATATCAACAGAACCAACCAGCGTAGGGCCCTAATGGCTTACAGAGATTGAAACACTAAGGAAAATAAAAGCATATATATACTGGACCTAGGCCTCCTACACATATACAGATGGTAGGAAACTTTGTCTTCATGCAGATCCCTTAGCAAGTGGAGGAGGGGGGCTGTCTCTGATATGGATTCTGTTGCTTATTAGTGGAACACTTTACCCTAACTAGTTGCCATATCAGGCCCCAGTGTGAGAGGAAGCTCTTAGTCCTCATGTGACTGATGAACTAAAGGTGCTTGATATGTGGGGGAACTCCCTTCATCTGAGGAGAAGGAGAGGAGGGAGAGAGACAAGAAGGTGGGAGGTGGAATCGGGTGGAGAGGATGGAGGGAGCATTGATCGAGATGTAACTTGAATAAATAAATTTAAAAAGGAAAAAAAATTAATGTAATTCATGATTTTAATGAAAAATAATATAGTATTACAATCATAATTGTTTTGAATTGTTGATTGTGTAAACCAATGGTTCTCAATTTGTGAGTCTCAGCACTTATGGGGGATGCATATTAGATATCCTACATATCAGATACTTACATTATGACTTATAACAGTAGCAAAATTACAGTTATGAGGTAGCAACAAAGTAATTTTGTGGTTGAGGGTCACCACAACATTAAGAACTGTATTAAAAGGTTTAAGCACTAGGAAGCATTAAAAACCACTGAATTGTAAACAATGAATTAATATGTCCTTTAACAAAAGGTATGCCATGTTCACCAAATAATATTCAAATTCTACTCCCCAAATATCTCTTGTTGATTTAGATGAATTACAAAGTAGACCAACTAAAAGCATGGGATCAACTGACCTTTGAAATCACTATATTCTAATTGTTCTTTGATGTTAAGTCATTCTAACATCCTCAATACATGATCAAGTATCATTCTAAATCCCAACCACACTGATAAGGAAAATTTATACTATTAATAAAAACATCTGTCATTTTAATATGGAGTGCCTCACATAATACTAATCAGACCTAAAGGATAGCAGACTATTAAATAACTAAACATTAATTATATATTTTCTCTTAAAGAATGTTGTTAAATCCAACTGTTCCCATTTAGTCTGCATGGAGAAACAAGTCACTGAGAACATTCCTGCATGTAATGATCATGGAAAATTGCAGAAGAGAGGGTGGAACAATTTTAAGAGCAGTGGATCAGAGAGTTTATTGTGAAATTATGTCTCCCAGCAACATGAAAAACTATACCCATGAAGTCTCACCAACATGATCATCCAAACAAATATGAAGTGAACAAGGATGACACCAATGAGCATGCAAAACGGGAAGAAAAAAGAACACAATGCCTCAACCATACACACACAAAAAAATCTAGAGCTCTGGTTTTCAACCTATTTCAACTTCCTAATGCTGTGACCTGTAATCGTATCATAAATGTCTTATATGCAGGATATCTGATATGTGACCCCTGTGAAATGGTCATTCAACCCCCAAAAAGGGTTACAACCCACAAGTTAGAGAACCACTGAACAATAGGCAAGTGAATAAAACTGGAAGCAGGAGAGACAGTCCTACCTAGGGAAGAGCAAACCAATTGGTTGCCCAAAGCCAAATAGTCAGCCCTAAAAATATACATACAAGTCACTTTATAGACTCAACAGCTTTTATTTAGGATTATATACATATATTCAAATACAAATACTTATGCAGTAGGAACTAATGGAAAAAGGGACCATAAATTTGAAAAAGAGCAGGGAATTGAGTATATTTGAGTATATGGGAGCATGTTGGGGAGGAAATGGAAGGAAGAAATGTAAATTATAATCTCAAAAATAAACAAAAACATGATAAAAGTTTAAAAAGTGATGAAATCTTCACTAAGAGAACAACATTTTTTTTTAATCATTCTTTAAAAATGGATTTCCTGGACAAAAGATCTAACCAATCCATTACAATAGCAGTCATCTAAAAATTCTTTATTTTAGTATTTCTGAAAAAAATTATAAGCTCATTTTGCAATAAAGGTCCCCTAGTACTATAATTTTATTGTCATATCTTTGACAATAAAAATATTGTTTGAGTTCTTAAAAAAGATTTTATCATATCCAGCTCAAAAATAAATTATTCTTCAACATCAGGTGAGAATTCTTGCATTTCAAAATATTGTATTAATACTTTGAATTAGTATGAAATTTGTTTTTAGTCATATATTTAAAAATATTTAGAATTTGATTTCTCATATTTTAATAGTAATATTATACTAAAATATCTTTCAGATTGTTTTTATTGATAGAAATACTAAATAGTACTTTAATTCTAAATTGTACTCCTAGCCAGCATGATATATATATATATGTGTGTGTGTGTGTGTATTATCTCCTACTCTCTGCAGGCCATGTACTTGAAAAGGTAGATGGTGAAGTACCACTAACGTTCTGAGAAGTTTGAGTGAAATAATTACCAATAACTATGACACTACTCATGAAACCATCATCTGTTTTGAACCCTTGCTACCTGTCAAGTGAAGCCTTCCATGGTGACTCTGTTACATCATCCTAAAAGTGGCATTCTTGAGAGAGACTGTGGTCATAGTATAGGAAGACACTACAGTACTGAGAACTGTTTCAGGTGTTTACAGACAGGAAGTACATGACATAAGTATGAATTTTAAAATTAGCCTTGTTTGATCCTATAGGCTATAATAACTATAATGAAAATAGTCATTACACTTTATACCACCTGAAAATGTAAAGCAATATACAGATAGTGTATGTTAAATAATTTAAGACTAGCATGGGGTATGTAATTAGTCATATAAAACTACATTGATTGTAAATGTAACTTTTATTTCCTCTATTGGGGGAATGAGATGAGAGCCGTTGAGAACCGTACCCAATTTACTAATATATGGCTTGGGATGAGCTCAGAGCATTTCTATCTAACAATCCGTAGGCCTGAGCCTAGAATGTTTTCTGCCTCTAAGACTTGCTGCTGAGTAAACTCACCCTTTCTCTTTCTGTCTCTTTCTGGACTCTCACTGGCTGGTTCAACTCAGCTGTTCTGGCCTAAACTACTCTCCAAACTCCTTGATTCAAACTGGCTTCTCTCAACTTCTGACTGAATTGCTCTGCTGGGCTTCAAACTAATTCTAGGTATCTGTTCTAATCTTCTGGCTCCTTCTCATTCTCTGGCTAGTTCTGTTTTCACCCTTGTCCAATTTGTTCTCTCTTCAACCTGTCTCTGCAAAACTCTCCTGGTAAAACTGCCTCCCCTCGGAAATAAGATATACCTTAAACTTAAAAGAAAAAAAAAAAAAGGGAAAGGGATGGGGGGTTGAGGGTGGGAGGGTGGGACTGGAGGGGGAATAGGGAGGGGACTGCGATTGAGATGTAACTTGAAGAAATAAAAAATAAAGGAAAAAAACTCCCTCCCCTCCTCTCTTTTGCACTGCTCTCTCTTAAGTAGTTTCTCTTTCTCTCTGTTCTCATGAGAGTCTGGTATATCCTATTCTGTCAAATCTTTCTCTGAATCATCACTTTGTCTGTCTCTCAATCAGACATCACTTTCAAATATGGGTGCTTCCTTCTACAAACTAACTTCGCCTTCATTGTTTGGGATTAAATGTGTGCAGTAAGGGCATGTCTGCATTCCAGATGGAATCACACAGAACTAGCAGATCTTTGGATGTGATCAGAGCAACCATGTTGTTGTATTAAAATACCTCTACAATTGATATAAAATAAATTAATTCTGAGTTGATAAGTGTGTATTACCTGGAAGTAAAAATACAGAAATTCATTGTTCATTGTAACAGATGGTGTGAGAACACAGCAGGTCAAGTAATATGTGGTTACCCAAATGTGTTTTACACTGGACATGTTAAATTTGAGATTGCTTTACAACTTTGAAATGAAAAGGAATTGATAAGGAGTAAATTGGAAGATCTGACTATCAAACAGGAATGGGAAGTAAAAGTTAATGTACCCTGATTTATGAGCCATTATCATATGCGACTAATGGGAAATGAAGTAAAAAGACATGAAAGTATAGACATTTGTCATAACTTTATAGGAAGAATACAGATAAGCTCAACCTTTATTGCTTTAACTTTAAGAACTGAAAGTACAATCAGAGGATAAAGATTGAAATAAAATGAGGATTCATATTCTGAAAATATTTTTAAACCTGAAAAACAGTTAAATAGAAGAAAAGAATCTTCATCACACCATTCAACACGAAATAAGTGTTGAAATATTACCCGGCAATAAATACAATTTATGTAAACAATAATCAAGAATAACTTTCTTGATTATTTAAGGTAAGGTTTACACAAAAACTTGTCAACTGTTTTATACACAAATTTCAATACTTGTCTTCATGCTACAAGCAAAGCGTACCTACAATCAAAGATATTACATAATTCTTAAAATATTTAAATCATTACATACTGTATAAAAATATCAACCACCAAACAGCAACAGTAATATGACCTTTCAAATACGTATTTTTCCCTACAAAAACAGATGGCACAGGCCTTTTTATCTCCCCTCTCCCCACCTTTCTGAAACTGCTTATCAGGAATTTTCTGAGTGTACACTTGGATAACAAAGACTTAAAGGTTGTCAAAAATCTAATAGTGTAAATTATATCATCCATTCCTGGTTTTTACAGAATTATACTTTTCCTTCTTCATAAGGTCAGCTTTTCATTTCAGAGTTCATGTGGGGACATAATCTATCATAATGTCAGACAAACTTTCAAGTTAATTACCATACCACTCACTTTTCAACCTGCTGTAACTCTAGGCTATTCACTAAAGGGAGATTGCTGCTTACTTCTGACATTATTTAAATATTATTTACACCACTGAACATCATACATAATTATAAATAAACATCTTTCTTCATTGTAACACATTTTCCCATTTGTTCTGAAAATCAGTAATCATTTATATGAGCATATATTTAAAATTGAGCAATCAAAAACCATAGTTTTATAAATTCTATAAAACAAAAATATAAAATAATTATAAAAATAGAGAGAGGTTTAGATAAAACATCAATATGATAGCAATATTACTTAGGTTTATATTCTATTTTATAACTGACTTGAGCTCACTGAGTCTGATATTGTAAGTATTTTAACACATCTATAAATTTGTATGAGTTTAAAGTTTTCTGATTGCTCAACTGTTTTATAAATAAACATATCTGAAAATGAAGTGACAATGTACTAGTGACAAATTTTTCTATACTTTTATAATAAATAAACAACTATTTCCAATGTTGAAAACATATTTTGTAAAATCAAACAATCAAAATTAATTTTACTTTAAGATTATTAGACATGCTTCTCATTAAACAGGATTTTTATCTAGAAGTTAAAATAAAATTATAGATGTTAATTTTATGGTTATAATCAAATGAAAAAGCTATATGGTTAATATCTACCTATAAGGTACCATGTGTGTCATTTTGCGTCTGGGTTAGCTCACTTAGGATGAGTTCACAGACAAGAAACTAGCATAACTAGCCTATGAAAAATTCCACCCAGCAGCGAGTTATGAAGTCTGTTGGCTGTTAATATGTTAAATATTGTGTATGCAGGTGAGATTTAGCACATGAGGATGACCACATAAGGGGCTGTGTGGTAGTTTGAATAGGAATGGCCCCATAGATTCATGTGTTTGTATGCCTGACCCATAAAGAGTGACACTATTAGCAGGAGTGGCCCTGTTGGAGTATGTCTAGCCTTTTTGGAGGAAGTATGTCACTGTGGGAGCAGGCTTTGAGGTGTCAGATGCTCAAGGTAGTTCTTTTCCTGTTATATGCAAATCAAGATGACAAGCTCTCAGATCCTTCTCAGCACCATTTCTGCCTTCATGTTCCCATGCTTTCTGCCACCATGATGATGTAGTAAACTTCTGAAACTGTGACCTATTCCTAGTAAATGTTTTTCTTTAAGAGTTGTCCTGGTCATGGTGTCTCTTCACAGCAATAGAAACCCTAAGACAGAAGTTGGCACTAAGTCGTGGTATGATGTGATAGGCCTGACCATGTTTTTGTTTGGAGAAATGTGGATTTTAGGACTTTGGATTGGAAAAACAGTTGAATACTTCAAGTGGGTTTAATTGACCAAACTTGTAGGAACATGGAGGAAGTGGTGATGAAGTTGACTTGAACATTGAAGTCAAGAGGTTTCAAAGGTGAAGGATTTTAGTATGTGGTTTAGAAACTGTTCTTGTGATATTTTGGCTAAGAATGTGGCTGCTTTCTGCCCTTGTATGAAAAGTCTGCCTGTTGCTAAAGTGAAATGTTCTTGATTAATTTCATTGGCAAAGAAAATCTCAAAACAGCCTAACATGGACTCTTGTCTTGTGGTTATTGGTGTTCACTGTTATGAAGATCTATAATGAAAAGGAGCAAGCTGAATAAGAAAAAATACAAAGTACCCTGTTCAAGGAAAAAAATGGTACCAGGAACTAGAATGGAGCTAAATCCTGTGTTCAAGGAGATAAATAGGACCTCAGGGCAAGACCTTACCCAGCTAAGCTTCTTGCTTGTAAAAAGGAATTTTAACAAAGCTCAGAGTCTGGTATGGTGGTACACACCTTTACACCTAGCACTCCAGAGGCAGAGGGAAGAGCTTCTCCAAACTCAAGGCCTGCCTAATCTACAGAGCAAGTTCAGGAGAGCTAAGCTTAGACAGTGAAGGAAACAATCAAAACCAGAAAGCTAGCAAAGTTTTAATGGAACAAATGGGCCATCTTCCAGCCCCAGCAAGCAACAGGACTTGGCAGCTTTGGGCACATGTTTCTCATTTTAGAGTAAAAGATAGAAGAATGAGGTTATGGTATCTCCCTCAGAGACTAAAGAAAGCCACTGGGCCAGGTGTATGGCAGGGATGTCCCTGAATGGATGTGTAGAGAGACCATTTTGTGATGACATGAAGGTGATGCCTCGATTGGCCTTAAGACCCCAAGATGTTGTAGATGCCAGAGTTATTGGATATATGCTAAGAAGAGCTGCTAACAGGGAGTTGAACCATACTAAGAGAGAAGTGTGTTACAGTCAACAAAGCTGAAAGAAATTGGAGATCTAAAGAACACTTTGATATGAGATATGGAGATTGAAAGCTTGGAGTTTACCTAACTGATTTTCCATCTTGCTTTGGTCCAATATTTCCTTACTGTGTTCTCTTTTCTTCCTTTTTCAATGGTAATGTATATCCTGTGTCATTATGTGTTAGAAGTATATTATCTACCTTTTCATTTTGACTTACAGGGGGTTATAGTTAAGAGATAGCATGATTCTCATAAGAAATTTGAACTTTAGAATTTCAAACATGTTTAAGACTGTATTAGCCTATGGAAAGTGTTGAAGTTGGACTGAATACGTTTTGAGTTATGCTATGGCTATGATCCTATGGGGGCCAGGAACTGGAATGTGGTGCTTTGAATAGGAAGGGCGCCCATGTGGAACATCATTATGAACACTTGGATCATAGGGAGTTCCACTATTAGAAGGTTGGCCTTGTTGAAATAGGTGTATCCTTGCTGGAGGAACTATGCCACTGTGGGGGCAGGCTTTGAAATCACAGAAGCTCAAGCCAGTTCTTCTCCTGCTAACTTCAGATTAAGATGAAGAGCTCTCAGCTCCTTCTCCAGCACCATGTCTGCCTGAATACTGCCATGTTTCCTGCCATGATCAAAATGAATCGAATTTCTAAAACTACAAGCCAGCCCAAGTTAATTTTTTTTTTAAATAAGAGTTGCCATTGGTCATGTGTCTCATCACAGCAATAGAAACCCTAACTAAGACACTGAAAATGTCCCTGGAGATGAAGTTACTGGTGACTGTAAGACACTGGGCTTGGCTGCTGGAAACTAAATGGGTCTCTTTTTCAAGAGTGCTATCAACTGCTAAGCCATCTCGCCAGCCCCCAAAGTTTTCTTATGACCTAAAAGAAATCATGAAGTCCATCAAAAAAATGTAAAAATGCCCAGTACATGAGAGATGACACATTTAGGGTTACTTTTTCTTTGTCTGTATTGTTTTTACCATGTCTGTTTCCTTAAGATAATCTTGTAGTTGTTCTACACTTTACATCTAATAGTGTTAGACTTTCTCAAATCTGTTGATGTATGGCTGGAGAAATGTGTTTGACAGACTGTAATTCAATCCCTAGCCCTCTTGTTATAGACCTACAACTACCTTGAACTCAAGAGGATCCAATATCCTCTTCTGGACCCCATGGTACCCACACTCATGAGTACATACCACATGCAGATGTATCCAAACATACATATAATTAAAAATATAAAATACATATTTAATAAAAATGAATATGGATGTATAAAAACAAAGAATCCCACCAAATAAACACATTTTTCTACCTTGTTTTTTTTTAACCCTTTGGTTTGAAATAAAGTTACTTTCTCTAAGTCAAAGTAGAATGGCTGGTTTGAATGGTTCAAAATGACTTCAGCCATATTTTCATATCACACTAGAGAATGGAAAACTGAACCATTGAGTGACATGTGTATCAATAACCTTTCTAGAGTTTTGATATAAAAGTACTTAACATTTTTATATATTAAGATATCAGTCCCCAAAAGAAATATCAGAGGATGGGAACTTTGGCCCCAAGCAGGTATAGGATTATTCTTTTTTTTTCCTTTATTCTTTTATTTCTTGAAATTACATCTCAATCGCAGTCCCCTCCCTACTTCCCCCTCCAGTCCCACCCTCCCATTGTCAACCCCCTCCATCCTCTTCCTTTCTTTTTTTAAGTTTAAGGTACATCTTATTTCCCCTTACAGTTTCCCCTTTCAGTCCAACAAATGGCTCTTTCTCTTATATTAATAAATACAATACAAAACAACAGAGGTAATTAGGCCACAGTTATGAGGGTTATATAGCTTAGCATACATTCCTAATGTCCAGCCCTGACTTTAACATTCTACTATGTAACCATCTCCATGAGTTTAAAGTTCTATATCTGACTCAACATTCATACTCACTTTCAACACAATTTTAAAGGCATCTTCTTAGGTCTATAACACTCTCTTGACTCCTAAACAACTCAAAATTTAATTATGAGACTCTAGCTATCTGATCTTCAACCCCTCAGAGATCTGAGAGGGACAAATATATCTGATTTTATAGGAAGTACAGGGCCTGCAGCTTCCCAAACTAAGAAATGACATACCAGTGGCCGCCTGGACAGTTTCCATTTTCTCTTCATACATTACAGCTTCGATTGTCAGTCATTTGGCCCCATTTCTCTGACAGACATTGATTGCAGAGCAGGGGTTATGAAGGACTTGCCTATCCTGTCTTGGCATAGCTAGGCTGTCGACTTACCTGCTTCCAAGTTTTGTCCTTATTGGACAGCATTCTGTCTACAGTTGGAGCAAGGGGCTTTTCCTACCAAGAGATAGGCTTGCGACAAATTCATCATCTCCCACTGGAGATTCTTCGATGCTCATCTTCTACATGGGGTAGAATAGGGGATGCTGTCAAGAGTTGATATGTCTTGATATAAAAATAATATAAACTTATGAAAACATTTTTGAATGCCATATTCTGCAGATCTCTTGAGGTTTTTGAAGAGGCCCTATCAATCTCTTGTATTAGGGTAAGCAGATGTTGCTTGTTTCTTAGCAGATGTATTTCTGACTAGCTTAGAAAATAACTATAATAGGCTGTCATAGTACCTAACAAAAAGAACGGCTTGTGTAACCATTAGTTTACATTTCTTAATTATCCTAAACAGTTTTTGACAATTAGTAGTAAAAGGCCGAAACATCACATTTCATTTCTTTTTCTTTACCTCCTAACCCTTCCATCCCATTTCTCTGGGGTGGAGTGTCCTTATATAACAGTCCCTCATCTCAGTTGAGAGGTCATATGAGGGGCAAAAGCCTCCTCACTCACTGGGGGGTCTACGAGGCAGTACCACCAGTGAAAAGTGTCTCATTACCCAGGAGAGAGAACTAAAAAACAAACAAAAAAATAAGCAGACAAACAGATAAAAAAGAATAAAAAATATATAAAAATTTAAAAAATAAAAAGTCTATGTCCAAGTTCCCTTTGGTGTTTTAGTTGTAGTATAGATACCTTCTACTATATAGCTAAAATCCTACTATAAGTGAATAGATGCCATATGCGTCCTTCTGAGTCTGGGTTAGCTCACTCAGGATGAGCTTTTCTAGTTCCATCCATTTGGCTGCAAATTGCATAATTTCATTGTTTCTGATAGAAGAATAATATTCCATTGTGTAGATGTACCACAGTTTTTTAACCCATTCTTCGGTTGAGGGGCATCTGGGTTGTTTCCAGTTTCTAACTATTACAAATAAGGCTGCTATAAACATAGATCAGGAAACTTGCTTATGATTCCATGAAGAGGCTTTTGGGTGTATACCCAGAAGTGGTATGGCTGGGTCCTGAGGCAAAGCTATTCCACGTTTTCTAAGATAACGCCAGACTGACCTCCATAGTGGTTGAACAAGCCTGCACTCCCACCACCAATGGAGTAGGCTACCCTTTTCTCCACACCCTCGCCAGCATGTGCTGTCATTTGAGTTTTTGATCTTAGACATTCTGACAGGTGTGAGATGGAATCTCAGAGTCGTCTTGAGTTGCATTTCTCTGATGATTAAGGATGTTGAGCATTTCTTCAAGTGTCTCTCAGCCATTAGGGATTCCTCCTTCGTGCATTCTCTATTTAGCTCTGTCCCCCATTTTTTGATTGGATTATTTGGTTTGGTGGCATTTAATTTCTTGAGTTCTTTGTAGATTTTGGATATTAGCCCTCTGTCAGATGTGTGGTTGGTGAAGATTTTCTCCCAATGTGTAGGCTGCCGTTTTGTTTGAATGATAGTGTCTTTTGCCTTACAGAAGCTTTTCAGTTTCATGAAGTGCCATTTATTGATTGTTGATCTCAAGTCCTGAGCTGTTGGTGTTCTCTTCAGGAAGTTGTCGCCTGTGCCAATTAGTTCGAGGGTTTCTCCCACTTTATCTTCTAGTAGATTTAATGTGACTGGCCTTATGTTAAGGTCTTGAATCCACTTGGACTTGTTTTGTACAGAGTGATAAGTATGGGTCTAATTTCATTCTTTTGCAAGTGGACATCCAGTTGGACCAGCACCATTTGATGAAGATGCTGTCCTTCTTCAATTGTGCCATTTTGGCTTCTTTGTCAAAAATTAGGTGGCCATAAGTGTGTGGGTCTATTGTGGGATATTCAATTTGATTCCATTGATCTACTGGTCTGTTTCTATACCAATACCGTGTTGTTTTTACAACTATTGCTCTATAGTACATCTTGAAATCTGGATGGTGATACCTCCAGATGTTTTTTTATTGTACATGATTGATTTAGCTGTTCTGGGCTTTTAGTTTTTCCATATGAAATTGAGAATAGCTATTTCCAAGTCTATAAAAAATTGTGTTGGTATTTTGATAGGAATTGCATTTGAATCTATATATTGCTGTTGGTAGGATGGCCATTTTTCTTATGTTGATCCTACCTATCCATGAGCATGGGAGATCTTTCCATCTTCTAAAGGCCTCTTCCATTTCTTTCTTTGAGGGCTTGAAGTTCTTGTTGTACAGGTCCTTTACTTGCTTGGTTAGAGTTACCCCCAGGTACTTTATGTTGTTTGTGGCTATTGTGAAGGGGGTTGTTTCCCTTATTTCTTTCTCAGCCCATTTGTTTGTTGTATAAAGAAGGGCTTCTGATTTTTTTTTGAATTAATTTTGTATCCAGCCACTTTGCTGAAAGTGTTTTTCAGCTGTAAGAGTTCTCTGGTGGAATTTTTGGGGTCGCTTATGTATACTATAATATCATCTGCAAATAGGGATAATTTGACTTCTTCGTTTCCAATTTGTATCCCCTTGATCTCCTTTAGTTGTCTTATTGCTCTAGCAAGAACTTCAAGTACTATTTTGAAGAGATATGTTGAAAGTGGACATCCTTTTCTTGTCCCTGAGTTTAGAGGAAATGCTTCAAGTTTCTCTCCATTTATTTTGATGTTGGCCACTGGCCTGCTGTATATTGCCTTTATTATTTCTAGGACGGTCCTTGTATGCCCGTTCTCTCCAGAACTTTTAGCATGAAGGGGTGTTGGATTTTGTCAAATGCTTTTTCTGCGTCTAGCGAGATTATCATGTGTTTTTTTTTTCATTCATCTTGTTTATATGGTGAATGACGTTGATAGACTTTCATATGGTGAAACATCCCTGCATTCCTGGCAGGAAACCTACTTGATCATGGTGTATGATACTTTTGATGTGTTCTTGAATTTGGTTTGCTAGTATTTTATTAAGTATTTTTGCATCTATGTTCATGAGGGAGATTGGTCTGAAGTTCTCTTTCTTTGTTGGGTCTTTGTGTTGTTTAGGAATCAGGGTGACTGTGTCCTCATAGAATGAGTTTGGCAGTGTTTTTTCAGATTCTATTCATGAGAGAGTTTGAAAAGTATTGGTGTTAGCTCCTTTTTGAAGGTCCAGTAGAATTTCTTGCTAAGGCCATCTGGCCCTGGGCTTTTTTTGGTTGGGAGATTTTTAATGACTGTTTCTATTTCCTTAGGGGTTATAGGGCTGTTTAATCTGTTTATCTGATCTTGATTTAGCTTCGGTAGGTGGAATCTATCAAGAAAATTGTCCATTTCACTTAAGTTTTCAATTTTGGTTGAGTATAGATTTTTAAAGTAGGATCCAAATATTCTCTGGATTTCCTCAATGTATGTTGTTATTTCTCCCTGTTCATTTATGATTTTGTTGATTTGTGTTTTCTCCCTCTGTCTTTTAGTTAATTTGGATAAGGGTGTATTTTGTTGATTTTCTCAAAGAACCAACTCTTGGTTTCATTGATTCTTTGTATAGTTCTTTTTGTTTCTAAGTTGTTGATTTCAGCCCTAAATTTGATGATCTCCTGCCTTCTGCTCCTCCTGGGAGTGTTTGCTTCTTTTTTTTTTTCCAATTCACCCAGTTTAGCTGTTAATTCGCTAATATGAGCTGTCACAATTTTCTTTTTGAAGGCACTTAGTGCTATGAACTCTCCTCGTAGCACAGCTTTCATTGTGTCCCATAGGTTTGGGTATGTTGTGTCTTCATTTTCGTTGGATTTTAAGAAGTCTTTGATTTCCTTCTTTATTTCTTCCTTGACCCAGTGGTACTCTAGTAAAGAGTTGTTCAATTTCCATGTGAGTGTAGACTTTCTGTTGATTCTTTTGCTATTGAAGTCCAGCTTTATCCCATGGTGGTCTGATAAGATACAAGGGGTTATTTCAATTTTCTTGTACCTGTTGAGGCTATCTTTGTGTCCAACTACATGGTCGATTTTGGAGAAGGTTCCGTGAGGTGCTGAGAAGAAGGTGTATTCTTTTGTGTTTGTGTGAAACGTTCTGTAGATATCTGTTATGTCCATTTGGTTCATGATCTCTGTTAGACTCATTATTTCTCTGTTTGGCTTCTGTCTTGATGATCTGTCCATAGTTGTGAGGGGTGTGTTTGAAGTCTCCCACTATTAAAGTGTTTGGATCAATGTGCGATTTAAGTTTTAGAAGCGTTTCTTTTATAAATGTAAGTGCCTTTGTATTTGGGGCATAGATGTTCAATATTGAGTTGTCCTCTTGGTGTATATTTCCTTTAATGAGTATGTAATGCCCTTCTCTGTCTTTTTTTATTAACTTCAATTGGAAGTCTATTTTGTTTGATATTAGGGTGGCTACTCCAGCTTGTTTCCTGGGTCCATTTGCTTGGAAAACCTTTTCCCAGCCCTTTACTCTGAGATAGTGTTTATCTTCAATAGTGAGATGTGTTTCTTGTATATAGCAAAAAGATGGGTCTTGTTTACGGATCCATTCTGTAAGTCTGTGTCTTTTTATTGGCTAGTTGAGTCCATTGATGTTGATGGATATTAGTGACCAGGGGTTGTTATTTCCCATTATTTTGGTATCACTGGTTGTCTTGTGTTTCTTTTTGTTTAGTTGCTGTGGAGGTTTCTATTTCTTCTGTTTTCTTGGGTGTAGTTATCTTCTCTGTGTTGGAATTTTCCTTCTAGGATCTTCTGTAGGGCTGGGTTTGTGGGGAGATATTGTTTGAATTTGATTTTGTCATGGAATATCTTGTTTTCTCCATCTATGTTGATAGAGAGTTTTGTTGGGTATAGTAGTCTGGCTGGGCACCTATGTTCTCTCAGGGCTTGTAGGACATCTGTCCAGGCCCTTCTAGCTTTTAAAGTTTCTGAGGAGAAGTCAGGTGTGATTCTGATGAGTCTGGCATTTTATGTGACTTGGCCTTTTTCTCTTACAGCTTTTAATATTCTTTCTTTGTCCTCTACATTTGGAGTTTCTATTATTATGTGGCGAGAGGAGTTTCTTTTCTGATCTAATCTGTTTGGTGTTCTGTAAGCCTCTTGGATTTTTACTGGCATCTCTTTCTTTAGGTTTGGGAAGTTTTCTTCTATGATTTTGTTGAAGATATTTATTGGACCATGGAGTCAGGAGTCTTCTCTTTCCTCTATGCCCATAATTCTTAGTTTCCATCTTTTCATTGGGTACTTGGATATTGTGGGTAAGAGATTTTTTAGCTTTCTCATTTTCTTTGTATTGATTTCTTCCATCGAATCTTCCATGCCTCAGATCCTGTCTTCCATCTCTTGAATCCTATTTTTGGTACTCAAGTCCATAGTTCCTGTTCTCTTCCCTTGATCCTCCATTTCCATTTTTAACTCTGACTGTGTTTTCTTTATTGTTTCCATTTCCACTTTCATTTCTTGAGTGATGTTATTTGTTTTGTACATTTCCTGCTCCAGTTTTCTTGTCTTTGCCCAGAAGTCTTCCATTGCCCTCTCTTTTTCTTGTTCAAGTTGACTCACCTTGTTCTGAAGTTCTCTAATGGTGTTTTCCATCGCTTTCGTATGTGCAATTGTGGCTTCTTTGAATTCCTTCATAGATTTAAGTCCTTCTTGAAGGGACTCTCTCACTTTCCATAATGTAGAATTGTCATCGTTTTCATGTGTTTCAGCTGTGGTGAGGTAGTTCAGGCTGGATGGAATAGCGTTGCTTTCTTTTGCTGGAGTCATTTCACTCTGGTTTTTTTTTTTTTTTTTTTTTTTTTTTTTTTTTTTGGGGCCTCTGG